>QFDD01120303.1:0-20529 GCA_006871305.1 Vachellia collinsii
TTTTTTTTTTTTTTTTTGGGGGGGGGGGGTGGCCAATCTTTTGTACTTTCTCTTTAAACAGTAGTTTGCATGTTTTCCTTACATTTCACCGCGGGTGAATGGAAAGGCACAGGCATGACATAAAAGAGGAAAACACTGTTTATGGATTTCTATTTCAGCGATTTAATTTCACTAAATTCTCTATGTACAGATTCCACATGCTACAGCTTACATATAATAGCCCCTCTGCTCTTATCATTCTCGTTAGAATCATGGAATTAATATCTTTTGATAGATATAATTACTTCACTAAATTGCACTCTAATATTACTTAATCATTATCAATTTAATAGGATCTATGTTGAATTTTATATTCCCTTTTCCAAAGCAATTATCTGACTAAGAGAACATAAAATATTGATAAGTCATTCTTGATGAATTGGGTGAGATTTTGGGATACTTAAGAAGAACAAATTTGGAAGTAGTGAGGGCCTATAGTGATGCTTTATGTAATGATGCTTAATAATTTTGTTGCTTTCATGTTCTACTATAATTAACTTTCAAACAAAATCTATGCATTGTCTTATTCATATGTTGATGATTACTTTCTTTAAATAATTCAGATTGCATTGGTTCAGCATTTAACATAAAAGGGGCTATGCAATGTCCTAATTGTCGGAAGATTGAGAAAGGTCAGTGGCTATATGCTAATGGTTGTCGGTCATATCCAGAATTTAGCATGGATGATTGGGCGCATGATGAGGACCTTTATGATCTTAGCTACTCTGAAATGGTATTGGTTCAGTTTGTGTTGTAATTTATGCTTACAAGAGAAAATTTCCGCGGTCATATTATCATGTCTGAAATTTATGGTATTGCTTCAGCTTTGTCTTGTTAGCTAAACATCCTGACAGAAATACCTACTCTTTTAAGGCTATTTAGTAATTGGGACGATGCAATATTTCATTTTTGAGTAAATTACCTCTCCTGCCATAAGAGATGTACAATGGTCAAATTTGAGTCCTCCTATATACTTTGAAAATACACACACCCTGAAACCAAGATATGACCATTTTATTCAAAAATGTTCTAAAACTCCTTCAATTTTATTTTTTTCTGGTTGAGAATCGTAAATTAGTTTACTGTAAAACCTTATTGAATTTGTGACAATATTTATTATATGTCAATATATATTTAATGCCTGTGGTTCTTGAATTTAATTATTATCTATAAAGTAGTTAAGGTTAAGTATTTTTTTTAATTTTGAATATTTGGTTTTTTGTTTTTTTATCAAATGATTTTATGATTATTTTAATTTACAAAACTGACAATTTGATATTGGCTAAATATGTTTTTAATACTTGTCAGTTGTTATATTGTGTAATTAATATTTGTAAGGTATTATGGTGGAAAATAAATACTAATGCTGCTCATTGTTTAATATAGGGAAGGTAGGTTAGCGCATCTTTTAAACTACATTTAAGCTACTCAAAACTGAATGCTTCCCTCGTACCGTCATTAGTACAAGAGAATTTAATATCTTTCCTGATTTTGACTTGTGAAGTTGTTGACAAATTTTGGAGTGGTCTTTTTGTTTGTTTATACTTGATATTTTGACAACAGTTTGACTTCTAAATTGTTTTTGCAGTCTTTTGGAGTACACTGGTGCCCATTTGGTAGTTTAGCACGACTTCCTGCATCTTTCGAGTAAGCCCAATTAAATTATCAAATTATGCATGCAAGTGAAGAATCCTTTCTTTTCAACATCTGTTTACGTTTCTCACGTTCAGGTCTAATAACTGTTTAGCTTCCCATTTCAATGGGTATTCTTTAGTTTTCATGAGAACTACTTGCATATGGATTTTTGGGAAATGAAATACAGATTAATGGACCTTTCATTGAATAAAAATTCAAAATTTGAAAAACTGTGACACGGTAGAAAATGAAAGCAGCTATGGGCCCCAAAAACTGTAGTATTGGTTTGAGAAAAGCACCTGTGATCGGTAGAAAAGCATTAATATGGCTGGAATTTTTGTATTACTGAATGGAAATTTGATTAAGCAAAATCAGAGATGAAGAAAAGATGTTTATGGAATTATGATTGATGAAATAGGAGCAAGAAACTCAGATACGATGCATGTCAACTTTGTCTGTTTCAAATACAATCTAATTGTCCAATCATAATTGCAATATGAAACCCTGGTGAATAATTCACAGTAAATCCTAAGGAGTTAATTATTTGCAACATCATCCTACCAATCACTCAATAGTTAAGATAGTTGGGATGGAAGCATTTAGAAAAGGGAGGCATGACCAAGAGATAAAGAGGGATGAGAGATTGTCTGCTGTGGTTATCTCTATGTGGCAGAAGCATTTCTTCCACCTTCATGGTTGTCCCAAGTGCCAGTTTTTCAGCACTTCTTGTTCTCCATGTTTCCTTCTGAAGTATGTCCAAATGGGCAGCACCATGTCACTTAATCTACGAAAACAACATCTACATTGCTTAGCCAGTAGGTTGAGGTACTGGAGATTCCCATTGTTAAACTTTTTGAACTGCAACCTAATCCATGTCCAGACGAGACAACCTGATGAACTAAAGCATCTTAGCAGCTGGATAGTGGCGAGCAAAATGGGAGCACCACAAATTGTGAACAACACCTGCAATTGCTTAGCCAGTAGGTTGAGGCACCGGAGATGCCCATATAGGTTAACTTTTTGAACTGCAACGTAATCCATGGGCAGACAAGAGACTTCCTGGTGAACTAGAGCATCATAGTAGCTAGATAGTGGTGAGCAAAATGGGAGCTCCGGAAACTGTGAAAACAAAGTTGTAGGGAAGTACGTGCTGTACCACTCAGATGGCTAGAGTCCTGTGTCAGACATTTTTTTGAAGGCCACAGGTCATAGTGTGTTGGACCTAGGCTAGATTGTTGAAATAATTTGTTTACCGATTATCAATTCCTTCTTCTAACCTTATGAACAATTTTATTTATCTAGATTTTCAATCCTTCTAACAAATCATGTGGATTGAAGAATTCAACCGACACCCTAGTACTATGGTTGGGGTTGCCACCCTTCCCTGCCTAAGCTCAGGCCCTTGGCAGTTTGTGGCATTTGAAAGTTCTAGTTAAAACCCTATGGAGCATCAAACTTTATTCCCATCTCCTGGTCCATGAAATCCTTGGACCCAGACCCATTTACTTGAGAATTATAAAGACTGGCAGTCATTTACATGAAATTTATCCATACAAAATTATTAGAAGGATCAACCAGTGGTATTGTAACATGTATCTAACGTAACTTGAATTTGTGTAATTCCAATCAGCACGTGTCAAACACAACAGCTAACATATAAAGGTTACAGCTAATGCAAACACGGACACACGTATTGCAGGTAGCTGACCCTTAAAAATCTCAGAAGTATGGAGTTTGGTAATCCCTTGGTGAACTTGGAATGTTTCTATTTTTTGCATTTTGGTTTTCAATAATTAGGTGTCTTTTCTGCATGCAAACTTTGCCTATGAATTTTTCATTAATAGAATTCTTGGGTGTTTACTTGTGTGTGTGTGTGTGTGTTAACCTGAAATCTACAAAAAATTGTTAACAGCAGGAATTGTGCTTAATGTATAGTTATTTGAAGTTTTATAACTCTTGTATTATTCTCTTTCCTTTGAATAATATGCAAATAAAAATTAAAAATATATATGGACACTTGTGGGTGCATGAAGTTGAAAAGTGATCACAAGTTTAGCTATTATAAATGTGTAAGTTGCAATCTGCATTTGACTAGAAGGATTAGTTTTAGACTTTTTAATTGGATTGGATGATTTTTTTTTTTCTTTTTTTGTGGTTTGTGTGCGCAGGGGGTTGTTACAAACCTATGCTGATGGTGTTTTGGCTATTACTATTATATTCTAGCTTTGCAACATTTAAATTTGAAAGTTACTTTGAAAAGCTAGATGACGCTTTGTTTAATATTGGTTCATCCTTCTCCGATATGGGTTTCCAGTTATAAATTTTGAATGCTCCAAAATTAAAAAGGTTGTCAATTTATTTATATGCGTTCCTGCTTTTTTCAGGGAAGGAGAATTTTCATCTACTGCATGTAAGATCCTTTTCATGGCCACAAGAATTTCCTTTTAGATGCAGTTTAATTAGTTGTAGTTTAAGTTTGCATATGACTGAATATGTTCATCTTTACTGGAATGATGAGATGCAGATCATGATATACTGGGACAACATGCTATATTTGCCGAACATACAGCTGTATCATCTGCTAGCCATCCATGCCCATATATTGCTTACTTTGGACCTGTACATCCCTCATCATCAAACTCTGGTGGAACTGTTTCAGAAACGTCTAACTACACCAATCACTGGAATGGCCCATCTTTACCTAGTGAAATGCCAACTTCGTATGCATTTCCAGCTATGGATCTTCATTATCATAGTTGGGACCACCATTCCTCTCCTTTTCCTGCAGCCAGCGGCCATGCAGGCACTGCTGATCAGCCCTCATTATCGACTGTTAATCAAAGGCCAGGCAGGGGTGGTTCAGATGTACCAAGATCAGGATCTTTTATGCATCCCTTCCTTGTTGGCCACAGGTAGACACATTTTTAACCAGGATTGTTAGTATTCCTTTAAATAAAAACAGTGTATGTGCCATATCGTTTATACTAACCAATCGAATGTAACTTCATGTGAACCAGCTTGTATTGTATGTTGAGTCTTGTAACTACATGTTGACAATCAATTTAGGTTTTTGCTTGGGAATATTTTCTCGGGTTAAGATTGACATTGGATTCGTGTTATGCAGCTCCGCTGCTAGAGCTGGTAGCGCTCTTGCTTCGTCAATGATCCCTCCTTATCCAGGAAGCAATGCTAGGGCCCGTGATAGGGTTCAGGCTCTCCAGGCCTATTATCAACAGCATCAGCCAACTAATTCACCTACCATGCGGGCACCCATTGTTTCTGGAACCCGAAGATCAAACAGTCATCGAGGATCGGCTCAATTAGGACCAGTGACATCGTCACCAGATCAAGTTGGCTTCTTTTTCATCCCATCTGGCTCATCAGCACGCAATTTTCAAGAAGATGAAAACCATCTAGTCAGTCGCTTCCATGCTTGGGAAAGAGAACGCTTGCCGTCATTGTCCATGAACCATGTTGATAGAGATTCTGGGTGGGGAGCATACCACCAGGCTGCCAGCGGGTCAGACCCTGGTGCTAGGTCCAGCGGCTTTCGATTAAGGAATGGATCAGAGAGGTTGCCTTCACAAAATCGGTGATGCCCTTTTGCCGTCCTTTCTCCTGTGAAGCTACCTAGCCACTATGGAAAAAGTGAAATTTATGTATGATTGAGGAGTGTTCATATTGATTTGACCTTCGGGTCTGTTGTAATGGCATACAGCACTCTGGCTGGCTCTGGAATTTTCCGGTAGCCACGTAGCAGCGTGACGGACACTGGCTTCCCCTAGTTCCCTGGCCTTTAAGGGTACAAAATAAGGTTAAGATGGTTTCTTGTGGGCAAAAAAATCGAACTAGGGCGTTGTTATCGCAGGTGACTAAGCTTGAGCAGCTGCGATTCAATCTGTGGGTCCTATATTTATGTTTGATAACGACGCTCGTGCAAACACTGTGTTGATGATACAACTAAATGCATTTTTTCACCTCTATTCCTTTCTAGCGCTTCTAGACAGGCTTGCCGAACCGGTCCGCGACTCATCGGGTTAGCACATCTTTCGTATGATTCTGATCAAGACTGTCAGAAGCTTACCCCAAAACAATATCGAATGTAATGATGCGCCTTAGTAATATGATGATTAAATTTCTCGACACTCGAGAAAACACTAAACATCTACACGTAATTACTGTTGTTTTCGAAACCGCAACACTAGCTTGGCAATGTGATTTGAGACAACCAAAATTATGAACTCATGCATTAAAATGATCTCGTCAGATGATTTCGGTGTGTTCTCTGCAATACAATCACTGGCTCTTCCATCAAATAGCATACCTTATCCCAAATCTTGATAGTTTGCATTGAATCCCATAAACATACATCAAGCCAAAATCCAGTGCATTGCACCACATAAACTAGACCAATCATAGCATCGGCAACGGAGCCTACAAGTGTCCTGACGTTTCACCTATCGAGTTAATATTGTGCATTATAACCAATGGATTCTACAAATGAATATCAGGTATCCTAGTGTTCCGCCTATCAATTAACAGAAGCATTACAGAAAGTATGCTCATTAATGAGTCAACGATCTTTAGAGTCAACAGATCTATTACGCTCTGATCTCACCTGTCAAAAACATGTACGACGTCAGGAAACCTCACACAAATTAAAAAGCTGGAAATTAGGAATGCTAATAAACTAAGACTATTTTAGTGGCTCAAGGGCAATAAACATACTGAAGGTGAACGTGATTTTGATAGGCTTCTAGGAGTTCGGCTAGGACTGCGACTCTTGTGAGGTGGAGACTGCACAGTAGAACAAGACAATGTAATAAAATGTTACAGAATGAGTATTGTAAACCAAAAAAGCAACACTTACAGATGAATTTGGTGACCTGGATCTTGACCGAGATCTGCAAAATTTTGAACAAACAAACCTACTTAATATCCAGAATAACCCACCAAAACGTTTGTTCCTCAAGCCCACTACCAGTTTCACATCAGAGTTTCCATGACCAAGGGAAAGAAATTGATCTACCACAGGTCTCACACGCAGCAACCAAGTGAAAAAGTATTTGAGCACAGTATCTCATATTTATAGTCTCAACAATTGCTATACAATTCTTTCCCAGCAGTGCATGATCCCTTGGTATGTAGCAGACATATAGACAAAGCCAGCACAATAAGGGAAATCCTAAAGAAAGGACAAGATCAATCCAAGAACTTAGAGCACAGGCTATGTTGAAGCAGTTTTTGAATTGAAAGAATGCTGATTTGCTATGGCTGGTACCACTAGCACTCAGTTCACAGTGATCCAGCTTTTAGATTGCAATTCATCCATCTACAATCATCCAGTCTACAGTGGCACACCGTGCATAAAATCAATATACCGTTACCATTATCAATTGTCAGAGCATTAGGGTGTTCCAGAGGTGCTCATCAATAAAACAGTATTACCTCGACCCAAAAAGTTGCAGGCCTTTGAGCACCACATGCCATCAAGATCCTAACATGCAGTCCCCAGGTCGCTGCAAAATTCCACATCTAGAAAACAAACAAGTCAACCCTATTGAACATAGATAGCTTGCGCTCAACCTGGTGACCCACTACAATCCCCCCCCCCCCCAAATAACCTGCTATCACCTTTGCATATGTGAAGAACTGTGCAGACATGCCCGCACAATACTAGGTTTTACGAGATAGTATGGATGGAATTACAGTATTCACTTTCAGACAATTAAAAGGAAATGAAACATTCCATCAACTTTGACTTTAGAGAAAGAAAGAAGGGGAGATCCCATATGTGCTATCAATAGCATAAGACCCCAGTAACACTCTGACACTCAAACAACAAAGTAATGACAATAACAATAGTATAAGTGCAAACTTGACTGTATGCAGTAAAGCCAAGAAAGAATGTCTCTCTTGATGAGAGGGGACACCTGATAGCAAAGTTCCAAATACAGCACTCAAGACTGTCATTCCATCAAGAAGATAGACACGGTACAACACCAAATAGGTAAATAATGATTGGAGGGACCAAACATTCCTAGCTGGCTAAAAAAGGTTCATGCAAGTCCGTCCATTTACAAGAGCAACAACATACCTCAGCTATATGCCACAAAAATTGGGAATAAAAAAAAAGGCTCAATTGTCTATAGATCAAAAGAGGTAAATAAGTAAAAAAAATATTAGGAAAGTAATTCATGATAATAAATAAATGATGCAGCTGCCTGCATACTGCACCGTGCAGCCCATCTTAATGATAAAGAAATTTCAATCTATTGTAAGGGCTGAACTAGCCAATCAGGGGGGAAAATAATTTACAAATAGATAATTTAATGAATCTATGATGATCATTTTAAGAGTCCCCCACTCCTTTACCATCTGAAAGAGGGGTCCAATTAAAAAAGCAATTCATTAGTTCAAATCAGAAACTGCATACTTATCAAAGTTAGTTCAAAACCGACCTTGATAATGATCGCCGTGAACGCTTTGCCTTTGGAGACAAGCTGCACAAAAAAACTATGTCAAACTCATGACTACCAAAACACAAACTAAATCATACTGCAAGTCTTCAATTAAATTAAATGAACCTTTGACTCCTGTCACTGTAACTGGGACTTCGACTTGTCATGTAAGGACTGCGGCTGCGACTTCTAGAATAGCTTCTCCTTGAATTACGGCTAGGACTCCTAGAATAGCTTCTCCTTGAATCACGGCTAGGACTCCTAGAATAGCTCCGCCGATCATATTCCCTCACCTAAAATAACAACATAAAGAATTGAATGGAAACATAATACAAACATCAAATACTTTTTTCTTGAAAATATAATCATTCTTCTCTTTGCCATTGCTGAGTGGTGGTCTAGAACATGCCAACAAACTAACTTAGAAAGCATGAAAAAAAAGTAGCCATCACATACCCGTATATATGCATGAGAGAAGGCATTACGGAATTCTGAGTCATCAAGCTTCCTAATCTGTTAAAAATATGTAAATATAATTGAAGGTTAAAGCATCAATGATAAAAATACCAGTCATAAACTCAGCTTCCAGGGCACAGGCACCTCAGATATGAAATCTTATAAATATGATAAGATTAAAATTCAGATTACTTACAGCATATTTCATATCATCATAGTTTGTATAATCCACTATACCAACCATGCCTGCACAAAGTTTCAACTGAGTCTAAGAAATGTATTCTGAAAAAAAAAATCGACAAAAAAACTCTCCGACATGATGGACAGAGTTGCAATGCACAATAATGGTTATTGTTTCAGCATACTCTTTAAGACCTAACTTTCGCCTGGTCAGGTCCAGCATGTTTATGAATTATAGCATGCAAAGTCGTCTATTTACCATCAATCAGAACTGAAATTACAAGAAAATATAGGGCCTGTATGTCCCCACAATAAAACTTCTAAGAATTTTGATGTCTGATCAAGCATTGAACAATAATCAGAATATAAAAAATTCCCCTATTTTTTATTATTTTGGGAAGCTACTTTGAGTAGCTTCTAATTACTTTGAAAAGCACTGTGAAGTAAAAAGTTCTTATTATGATACCAAATGCAAAATAACTTCTTCTTTTCATAAAATCTCTAGACAATAAAACAACTATTTTAGACAATCTAAAAATCACCTTTTGAAGCTTAAACAAACATGCCCACGGCCTCCCCTAAAAGCCACTGCAAAGATTTACTAATTCTTAGCACTTAATACATTCCACCCTTACATAGTTCCATTATTCTCAATGACTTCTGACACAACCCAAATCCCACTGAGAAAGAAAGGTCTTCTTAAGCGGGACTTGGACCAGACATTAGTATATTTGACAGAAAATAGCTTTACAGGAAACAGAATATTCTTGTTCTTGCTAAGTAATTGAGCAGTCATAAACAACTCTAGCTGCATGTCAAATACAGTATATTTTAACTTACCACCACGTTCACGGAAGACTTGAGAGAAACACACATCACCAGCTCTACGCATGTGATCCTAAATCATTGAACACTCAGAATCAGCAAACACTATACATTCAAGCCAAAGGCATAAACCATACGTCATGCATGACATATGACAACTGGCAATCAATCATGAGAGGAAAGAACCGATCAAACCTTCAAGTCTTGCCAAGAAGCAGAAGGAGGTAATCCAGTGACCATAACTTCAATAAGAAAAGAAAAATATTGTCAGAAACGATTTTTTCTTCTATGATATAAAGCAGAAGTAAAACTAAAGTTATCTTAAACTAATATGAAAAACCAAAAATGCTATCTCAGATACAAGTACCGCGATAGTCAGAGCGCCTGGAAACTCCATTGCTACCGCCTCTAGTACTATAGCTACTGTAACGGTCTGCTGATGAAGAAGATCCCCGCCCACCATGTGCAAGCTCAACCTATAGTGACAGTCAACAAAAGTTTGCAAATGTCTTAGAGAGGTGCATATACAGTGACAAAATAAAGGAAAAAACATATGACACTAACCCGCAAACGAAAACCATCAAAATTATATCCATCTCGATAATGAATTGCATCTTCAGCATCACGAGGATCTTCAAACTGCAACATGACAGATTCAGTATATGCAATAATAAGGATGGGAAAAACTTGCAAAATACCCTGCCATCTCCTTCTCTCTTGAATTCCAGACATACCTCGACAAAAGCATAACCAGGTGGTCTTGGAGGGATTTTTAAATCAATGTCAACGATGGGACCATACTACAATCAGATGATGAAGACAACAATCAGAGATTAGATACAACATGAATTCTACTAAATACTGTGAAAGAATGGGGAAAGCAAAATTGGTACTTAGGAATATTACTAATTTAACAGAACATGTCCATTTTATTATGCTAGGCTTGAAAAAGCTTCAGCATAAATATGTGTAAGTTTTAAGAAACTAAAATTTCATAACTTCATGGAAAGGAGGAGAAAAAATCCAATACAATATATTGCATTGCCAGTAAACATTTCAAAGCGAGAGATGCAGAAATTAATATAAGATAAAAAAACAACAGTATTTTTTCAGTACATTAAATACCTTGTAAAAAAGGTCCTCTACTTCTCTCTGGCGAATATCACCGGGAAGATTGCCAACATAGATGGTGCGACTGGACCGGCGACTCATTATTTTCTGAACAGACGTCAAAAGTTATAAAATTTTTCTAAGTTCATATCAAGAAAATGTTAGACTAAAATTGTTAAAATCAGTAATTAGGCGGATTAGCATTGATTGATTAATTTCCGCATACAACCCAATCCATATATACAATTCTTCGTTAGCTATAAAACACGAGTGGTGGAGAGAGTTGCAATGAAATTAATGACATGCTGCAATTTCAGATGGGAGGGAAGGAGAAAGGAAGGCAAATAAAAGATTGTGACTCGGCAGAAATGCAGAACAACCTAACATTGAGGAAATCGAATTTAACAGCAATTCAAATATTCCGTGGAAAAATTTGGACACTGCCCACTAAGTATTTCCAAAAATTATTCCTATTTTGTAAGAGAATTATTCCGTGGCAATTTGATGCAGACAGATACATTTTCAACGTTCAAGACAGACTAGGCCATTTAAGTCCTCCTCCTCAGCAGCACAGACTCCCACCGCTCCTGGGTGCAACTTCACTTAGAATGCTCGTCCCAGGGCTACAAAACAAATATTTTGGAAAAATCGATAAAGCGATCACAGAAAAACAAGAAGTCGTATCAGAAACATCGGAACGTGAACATGAAGCATTGCAAACCCTGACATTTAGGGTTTGGACAGCAGAGGAACAGGGTGAAAAATGAGTCAAGAAATCAATCAAGTAAGCCGTTATGGGTAAAAAGGGTATGACAAAGAGCACTCGTGCCTGAGCAGAGACTGAGAGGAGCGTGGGCGTGGCGGAATCTGTAGCCTCGAGGCCTGGGTGCTTCTGCGTCTCGGCGTGCTGGAGATGTGCAAGAGACGAGGGGATGGCTCTAGCTTCAGGCGGGTGAGAGGGACAGGGTGAGTTCTAGTAACTCACGGCGATGCTTTTGGCGATTGCACGTGCACGGTCGTCCATTCTGGGATTCAACTGAGTCCAAGCGGATCAAATCCAGGCCGTTCAAGTTTTTACAGTGACTTGTCGCAGTTTTATTCCATTTTTTCTGAGGAAGTATTTATTGAACTGTTATTCCCTCCCCCTCCCCAGCTATTTCACTATCACTCAAGAATAATATATTTTTTGTGAGTCGCCTCTCTGTTTTTTTTTTTTTTTTGCCATGGTGAGTTGCCTCTTGAATCCTGATCAGCCTAGAGTATTTATTTTATTTGAATGTGAGCGAAAATTATCCTCGGTCTTCACTGGTTTTTTACTTCTTTTGCCCCTCGAATCATTTTTCAAGTCAACACAGACATGCAAAAATCAGAAGCCAAATACAGTAGATTTATGTTTCCATCTCACCTTGGCTTCCATGCAAAAATCATTTGGACTTCCAAATGTGATCCTAAACACACCTGACATGGTAAACTCAGGACTTTATGGCCTGTAGCAAACTGGAGTGGATACACATCAATCAGTGGCGGTGCATTCACATGCATGGTGGACGGTCTTGAAGAATAAACCATAGAGCTGTAAATCAGTTTGAGAGTGATTAAATTTGATTGGTCTTGGACACCACGGTATGAAGAAAAAGCCTATTACTAAATTTGGCCTTTTGATATAAAAAGTTATGCTTTGTTTGGATTATCCGTGAAGGATAGCTTTTGTGAGAAAAATGATAAAAGTGATGTTAGATGATAGATTTTAAAAAGTAACTTTTAAAACATGTTGAAAAAATAACTTTTTTTAGAAAACTAACCATGGTTTTGATTGAAAAAATGACTATGAGAAAAATGAAGGTGATTGGGTTACTTTTTCCAAAACCATGATTTTCTCTCTAGATACACACTGAGTTGACTCATATTAGAGATATTGATTAAATTAAATATATTATTTAAGAATATTTATATTTATCATTTTTTTATTCACTGTAGGGAGGATTCGCTACCTTGTAGATGTGATATGTAGGCTTTTTTTTGCGTACCTTTCATTGGTTCTACCCTTCCTATAACCTCTAGTTCAAAATTATACAATTATCAACAAACGATATTTTCACAGGCGTTCATATTTAATTGGATGAGTTTGATAATTGCATATCATGCTTAGCAGCATAGGAGTGCTCTTTTTTCCCATATAACACTATTTTATGTACCCATGTGCACTCTCTTTTAGTTTTGAATTTTAATCTAGTGCTTGTACCATTTTTCCAAAAAGGGAATGATAACAAGTAATGTGCTTTCTGAATAATGCATTTGTATTGAAGAAACTGAATGTTTACAACCATTTATATAGACATCAATGCATATAGATATCCTATATTGTAATGGACTCGCGTTCTTCTACGATGGGCTCAGCCCAAACTACATTTACATGTAAAATATATTATATATATCTCAATACTCCCCCTCAAGTTGGGGATCTAAATATGTTGCAGGTACCCAACTTGCTGAGCAGTTTCATTTGTATCTCTTTTCCAACTGGTTTGGTTAATAGATCTGCCTCCTGATTTGCTGATTTAATATATTGTAAATCAATTAATCCACTTGTCAGCTTTTCCCTTACAAAGTGACAATCTATTTCAATATGCTTTGTTCTTTCATGGAATACCGGATTAGAGGCAATGTGTATCGCTGCCTTACTGTCACAATGCACTACAACTGAGTCTTGCTGATGAATTCCCAGGTCATCAAGCAGTCCTTTGACCCATACAGTTTCTGAAACAGCTACTCCTAGGGCTCGATATTCAGCTTCCGCAGACGATCTAGACACTGTGTGTTGCTTTTTAGTCTTCCAAATGACAGGTGAGCATCCAAGCTTGATCAAGTATCCCGTTACAGACCTGAGCGTGGTCCCACAGGATCCCCAATTGGAATCATAGAAGCATTGGAAATCCATATTGCTGTTTGAGTTGAGGAGGATTCCTAGGCCAGGGGATTGCTTCAGGTATCGAAGGACATCTAGGGCTGCAGCCATGTGTGACTTCATAGGTAGTTGTTGCTGCATAACATTGCTGTAGATCCTTGACGTATTGCACTGACAGGACGGAATAGGAACAAGGCTTGATTGCTCTTCCCATAAGTCCTTCAGCCGAGAGTAATATTGAGAAACAGAGAGAGAGCCTTGACGGAGCGAGTGAAGTTCGCGATGCACACCAAAAATCCATGTGCCTGTGACCTTGTCGAACCGTTCTTGCAGGTCCATCCAAGCGTGGTATGCATCTTGAAAATAGATTAGGCTATTAGCAAGATCCTTAGAAACAGAATTGATAATCCAAGTAAGCACAACGGCATTGCACCTCTCCCACTGTTCATGGAGATGCTCTGTTTGGGATGCCTTTGTGCAAGTCCCGTCAATAAAGTCGGGTTTATGCTTTCCTCTCAATGCCATTCGCATAGCTTTCGACCATAGGGTGTAGTCAGCGCTTCCAGTGAGAACCTGAGTGGTGATGGAGGCCCCTTGAGTATCCGATGGATGCAGAAAAAGAGGGCCATCGAAGTGAGATGTAGTGTCAGCTGTCTTGATCTCTTGACCGGTGTTCATTCCGTCAGTCATAGTCGTTTGTCGCTATACTTGTTCTTGCGATCGAGCTGTATGCTTGCGTGCTACGCTGCGCACGTTAAATCTGAACGAAGGTCCTGGGTATATCCAGATCCCTGTGTAAATGGTAACTTGCAGATCTCATGAGTCAGCAAGTGGAAGCTCCAAGCCAATCGATTCCCGTCTTAGGCCATTGCGTGTTGCTGTGGTTGATGGGGCAAAGGTCCCCTTCTTGGGCCTTTCTTGTTTCTTGCTTATGGATCTTGAAAAAGCCGAAGCTCTGATACCATGGTAACAAGTAATGTGCTTTCTGAATAATGCACTTGTATTGAAGAAACTGAATGTTTACAACCATTTATATAGACATCAATGCATATAGATATCCTAATATTGTAATGGGCTCGCGTTCTTCTACGATGGGCTCAGCCCAAACTTCATTTACATGTAAAATATATTCTATATACCTCAATAGGGAAAAAAAACTAACTTGTTCTTCCTCTTATCTGTACCATTTTAATTATACAATATGTGGATAATTAATTCAAGGATATTAAGAATATTGGTCAAGTTATTTATCTATAGTAATATATGTTGGTTTTCTTAAAATACTCCTTATTCATCCTTTGTATTGGAGGTTTGGAACTATCTATTGATAAATTATATTAACATGTGCAATCAGCAACGGCACTTTGGGAGGAAATTGCAGATTTAAACTAAAATTAAGAATCATATATAATGGATCCTTTAATTTTAATATGTTAGGTGTTGTCCAGAAAAAAAAAATTAATATGTTTACCAGCTATTGCATGATAAGCTCATTGTGCCCACTGATCAGAGTTAAAAAAATTCATTCAAAACAGCATTTCAAGTGAGACGACAGCACAACCTATCAAGCGAACACTTATCTCGCAAAAGATGAAATTGAAAATGTAAGAAATTGTTGAGGAAATTAAAATTCCAACTAATAATCTGTTTCAACCATGAAATATAATTTAACACTGCAGTGTACGAGTGTTTTGAGCAGGAGGATTCCTTTTCAAATACACCGCGGGAATAGTTTTTTTAAGTGATTTTACGCAATCCGAAGTAAGTATGGCAGAGAAGTTTTATCTCGATTTACATAAAAAGTGCTCTTTAAGTGATTGTCAAACAATCCTGCATTGATAATGGAAAAGTAGGAGTAATATCTCTGCAGCAATCCAATCATGATTTTATGAGACGGATCAAGTATTGACTCTCATGATCAAGTGGTTTAGTTGACAGGAACTGGCTTAAAACTCGTGTGTGCCTCTATGGATTCTCTTAATTCTCTCTTTTCGTAGAATTTTAGTAGTTTAAAACAAATATTAACAATCACACTCATCAACAACAACTAAACACTAAAATAATAAATTACAAATAGATTTTTTATTAACTATTAATACTTAAAAAAATACCTGGTTTTACCGTTTGTTTGCAAACAAACTTGGTGTTATATACACGCGCATTCATTAAAAAATCCACAGGAATTCATACACCCGCTTTCATCCATGATCTCTTTCAAGCTATCTTTTTCAGTAAAAGCGCAAAGGGAAAAAATCCATTCATTCATGATTATGAATAAGAGAAATAATATTTGGTAATTCCCAGATACTAATTAATAATGGTCCATTTGATACGTTAAAGTTGATTTTGATGGAAATTATATGGATATAAAAATGGAAATGGAAATAAAGATAGGTATGGGATTTAAAACTACGTTTGATATATTATGGAAATTAAACCTAATTTTTTTATGAAAAAATCAAAATGCCCTTCTAAATTAAAAAATAAAAATTCTCCTCCTCCGGCAACAATGGAATCTGCTTGCTTTCGTCCTCAAAACCCTTAGCCATTAACACAAAGGTGACAAAGCTCGAATCAAAATAACCCCATTTTTGGCGCCATGGGGGAAAAGCTTGCTATTTCATTATCATCACTGTTTTATAAGCTTGCTATTTTTGGCGCCGTGGGGAAGAAGCTTGCTATTTCAGATATGAAGGTTCACGCTATTTCATTTTTTTTTGTTGCTTTTTTTTTCCTGTTGCAGCCGCAGAAAATTGCAGGGAGGTTGACGTCATTGGCAGTGACAGTGGTTCGTGCTCATTGGTGGCGGAGGTGGTTCTACTCGTCGATGGGGCCTGTAGTCTATAGATAAAGATGAACATGGAGGAGTGCAAATTTAGAATTCCATGGGTCACTCACGAAGAAATCATTTCCAACTTTTTTAATTGAATTGACTTTCATACGGAGTCTAATTCTACGACCTTTTCTCTGTACCAAACAAGTTTTATCATGGAAATGAATTCCATTTCCATATCCACCTCTCCAATTTCAATGTGCCAAACGGATGGTAAGAGAAAATAGTGGTAAGCGAAGGAATGTATATTTTAGATGTATTAAATTATATTAATGGATATTTTAATCTATATAATTTATCTAATACAATTTTTCCCCAAATTAAATCACCAGGATAAAAAGTTACTCTATCTTTCTTCTTTTTTGTAGATATTATAAGATGGAGGGGAGATTTTAAAGAGCTTGGATCTCTAATCATAATGTCCTCCAAAATCTGAGCAACACATTAAAGTGACAACTAACATAATCTTATGTTGCTAAAAGCATAAGATATCAATACACTATAAAATATTATTATTAAACCTAATTGTGAAACAACATAGACACACAATTGAATATTTTATTAAAATCATTACATCATTTATCATTCAATTTAAAAGAGTTTTCAATACTTTACAACAAGATATCATAAATGAAATAGTATCGGAAGTTTAGTATTTTCCTTTAAATTTTGAAATTTCACATTTCTAACTGATACCTGCATATCATTTCCTTTATTGGTGCCATATATTCAAAATTTAATTTCTAGGGATTTTCTTGTTCAGTTGGAAAATCAAAGAAAAAAGCATGACTAGGTTATATAGGGGTGAGCAAATCCAATCCAAAACCGAATCAAAATAAATTTGATTTTTTTATTCAATTTTTCAGTATTCAATTTGGTTTTTTAAGAAAATTTCCGTTAAAACCAAATAACCGAAAAAAATAGAGCAAAATGATCACCTTGCCTGTTAGCCCACAAAACAGCAAAATCCGTCAAGGAAAAAAAAACATCGGTCCCGACCCTCCAAATTCAACCCCTTTCCTACCCTTCTCTCCACTCTTCACACTACACCTTCCTCCTCCTACCTCTCTCGATAATGTAAAAATTTAGGGAAAAAGAAATGAAGCTTGCTGCAATTTCTCTTTGGAATCTGTCAACAATGGCTTCCTCTACTGCTCTGTTGCTCCGTCTTATCTGTATTCGCTTCCTTTTGAGCTCGTCTTCTGCCCTGGGATCGACTGTTACCTACAACTTTGCTGTCTCCTACCTCACAGCCTCTCCTTCTGGAGTTTCTCAACAGGTTTGTTTTCTGATATCTAACATTCCCTTATTAAAAACTTACTTTATTACTTTGGCACAAATTTTGTGTACGTTTTTCTTGTTTCAAATTTTCCTGGGTTGCAATTTTTTTCATTAAATAGATTTACAACAAAATAAATCTAAAACAGGTCCAATAACCAAAATAAAACCGAACGGAAATAATTTAATTATTTCGTTTCGATTAATTAGTTTGATTCGGTTTCGGTTTAATCGTCACGCAAAAATTAGCATGAGAGTCAAATCAAAACTCCATTGACCACATGCTGGTCAAAAAAAGTGTTTTTTATTTATTACGGAACTCCAAAGAGCGGTTTTCGGAAACAGTGGGCCAAGAACATGATTAGACAATCGCCCGCCAGCTATATATTCGTGGGTTCGCCAACACATGCATCATTAGCTACGGTCACAGCTCGCGCATCCTGTGGGTTTAAAATTTCGATTTCGCCTCTCATCCTCTCACCTCTCAAATTCTCCGAGTCCCCAACCTTCATCCATTCATCCAGATTTCCATCTCTTCATAACTGCAATGGCGGATTCCAAGACCAAATTCGAATCTCTGAGGGAATGGGTTGTCGAGCACAAGCTTCGTACCGTGGGTAAATACCTTTGTCCTCGCGTTTTATGGTCGATTTTATTTTCTCCTCTAATGTAGCAACCGGGTAACTGAGAGATTTTTAGATGATTCATTCTGATTACCTAGTATTTCCGTTTTGATTCTCAAGCTTGTGATCTGGTATGTTGTTGCCTCTTTCTTCTTATTACGTTTCTCACTCTCGTTTGAATATTGCCACAAGGGTCCCTTTGGCTGAGCGGTATTGCGGGTTCAATTGCATACAACTGGTCTCGACCCAACATGAAAACCAGTGTTAAGATCATTCATGCTAGGTAAGTTACGGTTGCCTGTCTCTTGGTGCACACCCCTTTTTCTTCGTCCATGGACGAAGTTGGGTTCGATTTGCTGAAAACGCCTTGCTATCGGAAAAGAAATTGCTGCAAATCTCATTATCTAGTTTGAATGACGTATCAAGAAGTCTAATTTCTGCTTTCCATTTCTAGATAGCAATAATGATTTGATTATCAGGGAATTGATCATTTTATTGGCTTGGAATCATCAGGCTTTCTAATTAATACACAATATAATTTTCATCATATGACTGGTTTAATAGGTAACTAATAATCTGTTCCACGACCTCTGGGTCTCATTTAGTAAGCCTCTTAGAGTCTTAGCTTAAAATACAGTGGGAACTATGTGTTCTTGTGCTGATAATTTTCGTCATGATGCGACGAAGGCAATAGCAACATGTCTGATACCATGCCTTCAAGAATCTCTCTTTGATACCTGTTTTCAAAATTTTTTAGTAAAGGAAGGTTTGAATGACAAGAGAAGCTTTTATAACCAGGTTTGGTAAATTTGAGCCCCAATCTCAGGGATATGTAATGTCTCGTAAATCTACTTCTAAGCTTGAATGAAAGAGAAAAGTGTGCAACTTGTAAAGCTCCACCTCATCCACCTGCTTCCCTATACTTCTTGGCATTGACATTTACAAGTTTGTAACCATCTTCTGATTTTAAAACACAGATTTCATGTGGAAGGATATTGTTAACATAGTTTAGTTTAAATAGGCCTTTGAGATTTTCATAGGCTAAAAACTGTTTTATTGCCTGGTGACTACTATTTCATTTGGGTTTTTCTTGTAGCTCAACGGTAATTGAACAAAGTCCTTCTTGGCATCCTTTGCCGTTTCTGTACATTTTTCTTCTACTGTAACCTCTACTAGTTTTGACGAGCTAGTACCTATCGTCTCATTGCCTCTACCCTTGGTTCTGTTGCTCTTCTTGAGTCTATGGTGCTTTTCATTCATTTCCACAATTTACTTCATACTCATTGTCACCTCTATTCAAGGACTCCAATCTCTTCTTTAGCGTCTCAATCGTTCCTTCCATCCTCATACACATCATACCTTCTGTCTCTAATTCCAAATATGTTGGAGATCAATAGCAATGCAGTGTTATTCTAGGGGAATCACTGAGCTTTTAAGGCATGAAATAACAAGCAAAAACTCATACCAAACCACTCTCTAGCATTTAGAAGTGTAGAGCTCTCCACTCGCTATCAAGTTGTCTTCTCACCCTTCTACTCGACCCTGTCCACCTCTGCCAAGTTGCTTTTATTCTGTCTTCTTCAACCTCTCTCTTTGCCCTGTCATTTCTCTCCTCTTTTCTTTCCAAGTTCTTAAAGGCTTTAGACCCTGAAGCAGCCCAACACCCTTCTTACGCCTGGAATAAGTGACCTGCTGTGGGCTTTGTTAGGCACATCATGTTTTGTCCTTTCCTTTTTGGAAGAGGTTTATGAGAATGTGGTGCTCTTTCCACTGTGCAATTGTTGTCTCCAGATCCTGCATAATTTTCCTATTCATGTTTTAATATTTTTTGGCAGGATGAATTTTAGGTCATAATATCCATTTCATGTTCGCTAATTTTCTTACATGCATTATCTATTTTCAGGTTGCATGCACAGGCTCTTACACTTGCAGCGTTGGCTGGAGCTGCAGTGGTAGAGTATTATGATCACAAAACAGGGGCAAAGGCGGAGAGATATTCAAAATTCCTCCCAGTGGAAAACTTCAACTCACAGAAGGATTGATTAATCTTTTATCTGAGATCAGTATAGACGTAGGCTTTTGAATGAATTGGAAGTAATAAATCTGATTGTATAAGTGTTATGAATTGATGTGCTGGCATTCGGCTGAGCAGGCAGAAGTGTTTTTGTTGGAATCGAGAGGGTT
>QFDD01120304.1:0-11625 GCA_006871305.1 Vachellia collinsii
ATTAGAGGAAGAAAGAGAGAAGAAGGGTGATGGGAGAGAAGGGTGACGATAGGTGAGGAAAAACGCAGAGAGGATAACAGCAGAGAAGGCAGAAAGAAGGTAAAAGACGAATCTTCGGGTAGCGATAGGCATGGCGATTTGGGGCCAAGGGATGTGGCGAAGAATGATTTACGGAGAAAATAGAGCAGATATCCACTCGCCCCAAATGCTATTTAACGCCGACGCAGGTGCTTCCCTCACATGCATATCTCTCCCTGCTCCATTTTTTCATCTTCCACGGCCCCACTAGATAACCCCCAATAAAATTCGAAATTCTCCCCACGTGTCGTTATGTGGTTGGAAAACCCAAACTCAATCACTCCACCGAAGACTAGCCGGATTTTTTTTTGTTTCCCACAATCATTAGTATCCGAAATAAGCACTTTTTAAACAAGGGGCCTGAATCTTCTCACCGAGGGGTTGGTATCGGAGAAAATGTCCTCGACTGTCTTTTGATGTAGTACCGAAAATATCTATCATAGTAAGGGAGTGATAGCCAAGGAAAATTTCTAAGATACGGAACCACACAAAAGATGCCTGAAGCATTTTTATTGAAGAACAATGCAAAAGTATATGTAAATATTTGTATTGACTTTATTTAAAAGAAATATTTGTATTGACTTCTCTTAAAGTATTATATTATATGTACTCTTTTTTTAAAGAAAATGCTTCAATGGTCATCTTACTGTCTACAATTAAAATGTTCCAATTTTTTTTTTTGTGAATATCAATTCTCATAAATTTCTTTTGATTATTATCTCTCTTCATAAATTATTATAATATATATTTGTGGGACCTATAAGAAAATATAGTTGAAATATTTTCATTAGAGAAAGTAAGAGTTCTATAGGTATATAAGTATATCTAGCGTATTTTAATGAAATATGGAGAGAGATAATCAAAGAGAAATTTAGTGGATATGATATTCATAAAAAAATAATTAAAATATTTTATTGGAGAGAATATGTATGATATACAATTTTTTTTATTCTGTCTGATTTTTTATTCTTAATTTAGTTCAGCGAAGTTTTGTTTTGTTTTGGATTTTGAGTCAGCTTGGAGCCTGGAACATCCTCCCATGTCCCTTGTATATCCGCTCCCACCAAAATGAGTTGCCCTCTTGATCCCTAGACTCCGGGGAACGAATTAGAGTATGTTTGTTAATCAATTTTGAAAATCAATTTCACACAAGTTGAGACAAAACTCTCTCACGTACTTATCTTGAATTATGTGAAATCACTTTTCAAATTAAGGTTTTGTTACTTCCCAAACAAGCTCTTAATTATAAAAGAGTCTATGATTTGTGACGTCATTGATTATTGGCTTCTTGCCTGACCCGCCTTGAAATATCCATCACCCTTCTCTACTTCATGAATTGATGTCACCGTCTCTTTCCTTTCTCCAAATTCCTAATAAACTTGTTTCATCACCCACGCGCGTGTTCTCCCCTCCCCCCCTCCTGATTTCATTTTAGCATCATCTCTTCTTTATAGTGTATTGTTTGAGTTTCTAATTCTGGATCCAGGTTAAAAAAACACTAATCCAATATTATATACGTTACCCCCCCCCCAAATTGATCTATATCATCACTAAAACAGCTTAACTTTCCTTTTTTTCTCGCCTTAACTAGGAAATATCATCCCAGTACATGAAAGTAGGGAACCAGTTTCAGTGCTAAGCTTTAAACTTAGCTCATTCTACTAATATGATCTGAATCGTTCAAATCTGATCTGAACGGTCCAGATTTGATTTTATAAAAATCTATTTTTTTAAAAAAAATTATTCCAATAGATGCAAAATAAAAAATAAAAGCAATCTCTTAACTACTATTTGTTTAAAAAATAATTTTTTACTTACAAAATTATTATTTTTAAAAAAATCAAATCTGGACCGTCCAAATCCAGATATAAACGATCCAGATCAGATTAGTAGGGTGAGCTAAGTTTAAAGCTTAGCACCGTAACTGGTTCCATGAAAGTAGGGGGCGTTCACGGTCCATGCTTGTTCCCCGTCTCATTCCCAAAAAGAATACGGAACAACAAATTCGTTCGTTTCCCGTTCTGTTCTCAGTCTTGTACCGCTCTTGCTGAAATGGATGATTGAAAAATTAAAATATATAATTCGAATATGTTATCATCATGTTTTTACCTCGAGAGTATAATAATAAAAATAATAAACAATTAGAACTTGAACCTTGTAAGAGTCATTATCATAAATTAAAAAAAAAAATAAAACTTGTACCTGATTGTAAAGGAAAAAAAATAGCTTGAACCTAGTAAGATTCACGATCTTAAATAAAGAAAAGCTTGAACTTGGTTGTAATCTACGAAATAAAAAAAAATATTCAAGGTGAAAAAAACTTGAATTTAACCAGTATCGTAATATCTTCTTATATAAATAATATCTAAATAAAAAAGATATTAGTTATACATTTGATTTTTCTTTTTAACTACAAGGAGTATTTTGATCTTTTAACTACAACCTTATCAGGGATTTGTTAAAATCGAATGCATTTATGACTATGAATTTTAGTATTTCAAATGGATTTACTTGCTTCCGTATATTAAAGTCTTATATCTTTTTAATATTTTAGTATGGTAGTATCAAAAGATATAACCAATATGATAATATTTGTATATAACTATAATACCTAAATGAAAAATATAGTAGCTATATGTTCAAAAAAACAATATCAGTTTGGCAAAAAAACAAAAAACCAAATATTTAGGAGTATGGCTGAGCACAGACCATACTGGACTGGGTTGAAGACCAACCTGAAGTATAGTTTGATAGAGACTTCAGACTGGACAAGCCAACCCGAGGTCTGGTCTGGTCCAGCCTCAACCCGAGGTCAGGCTGGACCAGACTAGTCCAGGTAGTCTGAGAGCCTTCATATTTTTGTAAACAAAAAAAAATCTCTTCTCCAAAACACCATCAAGCACTCTTTCCTTTATCCTCTCCAACACGCTGTCAATCTGTCTTTATTTCTTTTCATGTTGCCAACCACCATCATTACTCCTCACCCACCGAACTTCACTCCCTCTTCCACACCACAACCTTAGCCTCACTCTCTTTCACCCACATAGCTCTCCACTCGTCATGTCCCTATACTCTCACCCTCACCCACAAGAACTCACAACCAGAACCCATCAACGACTCCTCCATCAAATCATACTCACTGATCATGACGCCACATCGCCACCAATTCTGTTTCAATCACGACGCCACCATCAGTAGAAGCAAAGACCAGAGGGCATCTTCTGTGCGGTGACGATGGAGGGCGTCTTCTAACGAGAGAACGAGCGACAACTATGGAGGTGCTTCATCTGTATCGTGGGCGGGCGGGCAGGTGAGAGAGCGACAACCTTAAGGCATGCAATAAGGCAGAGACCAGAGGGCATTGGGTGAGGGAGTGCTGGGTTGTCAGTTTGAATGGGCTTTTGGCCAAAAAAAAGGTTGGGCTGAACTCTCTGAACAGCTGAAGCCTGATGAAGCAGGTAAAAAAAAAACTATTCTCAGGTCCAACTGGACCAGACCACTTGGTCTAAGGGCCTAGTCCCTTGTCTGGTCCAACCTGAAGACATCATTCTGGTCTGGTTGGTCTGATTTGTCTTTGGGCTGGAAATTCTTGCCACAAACCAGACCGGGTGGGGTTGGGTCGGACCGAGTTGCTGGGTTGATGCTCACCCCTATCCGGGAGGGGCAATGCCAACATCTTGTCCTGTTCAGCTTCGGTAATAATTTTATCCTCCTTCGTTTTTTTTGTCTCATCCCAGATTTTTGGATGGTGAGATTGATGAATGGGAATAGAGGCTTATTTGCCAACCCTCTTCAGAATCATTTTTATGTAATTCAAAATGAAACTTCTCTTACATATTTATCTTAGATTGTGTGCAATCATTTTTCAAAACGCTAAATCCAAACAAGCTATAATTATAAGTAAACATTCTCCATAAAACAACAATTGATATTTAGAGCATGTTTAGATTGTACTTTGAAGAATAATTTCTGTCTCGACTTGTGTAAAATAATTTTTGAGAATAAAATAGTTTTTAAGAGAACAGTGATTGTGAGGAAAAATAAATATGTTTAGATAGTTGATATCAAAATAGTTTCTAAAATATCAAATGATTAAAAATGGTATAAAATAATGTATTACATTATTTTTTTTCATTTTATCATAAAAATGATAATGAATATTTTTTTTAACATACCATTTATATATGCATAAGGATAAAATATCTGTGAATAAATTTTATAATCAATAATTTATAAAAAATATTTTTATATGTATATTGTAAGGAAAAAATAGTACTCAAATAATCACGTGGACATGTGGTGCAGGAAACAGCAGGAGAGAGAGTGACAGCGAATTGAGTGGGCCCACAACTGAAATGACGCATCGGAGTTGGTCTGCTGCAGAATCACAGTAAAAAAGCAGCTCGGGTCAATTTCAGGAAACCATGCATGGTTTTGGATTAAAAGCGATTTTGAGATAACTATTATATTTGAAATCAGTTTTTGAAAAATCTAAGTTTTACTTTTAAAAACACTTCTAATTTACAGCATGTTTAACAATCATTTTTTAAAATTACTTTTACATAAGTCGAAATAAAATTTTCTTATATGCTTATCTTGAATTGTGTAAAATCAGTTTTCAAAAACTATTCATTAAAAGTGATTATTAGGGCCACTTTATTTAGGTATGACTATGCAACTCGTATCAACTTGAGTTGATATTCTAAATCTATTTTTTTTTAACTCTAAAATCATATTTAAAAGACATCAGCTATGCACTCTAAAATATCTCTAGTCATTTTTTTTTTTTTTGGTGAAAGCTCTCTAGTCATTTTTTCGCCAATCCTATTTGGCTTCTTCATTTTGCATCAATCAAGGAACGAGTCGATTACGGTTGTCATCGACAGCTACCAATTCTAATGTCAATCTCATTTAATCAAAAGATAAAGGCCAACTTGTAACCCAAAACCCCCCCGGGGGGGGGGGAGGATAGTGGTCATCCAGATTCACAGTACACAAAAGAACAAAATTAATGCATGTGACGGTTTGCAGAAATGTTATGTCCCCATGTGAACTTTGGATCGTTGTACAATATTGACATGTCAATGTCAAAATGTACGACTTATTACGAATAAATCATAAACAAGACATGCCTACTTCAAACTCCGTGAGAGTATGGATGCCACAATATATCTGGGACACTTCGAATACACTCAAACTCGTTTATGCTGTCGGAGTACACGTATATCATCCGAATATGCATCAACGGATGTGGGCATTATAACTTGGTGAGGGAACATCAGTGGCTGCGCTAAAGAGGACCCTCCTTTACAACGACCAGAGAAAATTCATGAGTTAGAGCCAGAGAATGAGTGGTTTTGGTTGATCGATCTTTTTAAGGTTGGATGGTGGAATTACTGTTCCTTGTCGAAATGATGGCTATGAATCGTACAAGCGTGGGACAAGCCACAACTTGACCCGTGTCTAATCCCTTATAACATACAGCATATTACTGCACCACGTCTCTCTGCTGCAAGATTTAGCAAAAAGTATTGTATTTGGCTTCGCCCTCTTCACCTTTTTTTTTTTAAAAAAAAAACTGTTACTCTCTATGCCAACCACCCCAGCTTACGTGAATCGTTGAATCCTTCTACGGTGCCAATCGGATCAGGAGCTTGCTTGCATAATAAATTATTGCCGTTGGCACTAAAACCACGTTATCAACACCCACAGTGATTTGGACCAAAAAAACAAAAAAAAAACTAATCGGGTGCACTTTCGTTCTATCCCTATCAACTGAGTTTCCCGTCGAAGCTAGATTAGAAGTTACTAGAACACAGTCAACATATAAATTGATAAACCAAACATGATTTGATGGAGCACCATGATGAAACACGGACCTGCTCGTTCATTGGCTCCGGCCAGATGAGAGCTTATCGCATTCTTTGCTTGTCCTTCTTGTCTCTAGTGATTAAATTAAATGAGATATAAATAAATACCTATACCAGCGTTCGGGCTTTAGATCTTGGGTATTTTCCAAGTAGGCTAAGAATCTTACACGTACGCTGCACGAGGAGTCTACATTTATAGCTTTCAAAGTGATGAGCGAGCAGATTCTTTGATCCACTGGTTGACAGGCTGTGATATTGACAAAGATTAACATAATACATTATGTTAGAAGATTCAGTTATATTGTTAAATATTGGTTAGCCATTAGTTATATAGATATTTATCAGCTATCCAACACGTGTATATAAGTAGACAGATTTACACACAGAGTTTCAGGTTAGAATTTACGATTTTCCCTCCATCTTCTCCTTCCCGGCCTCGCTTCTTTTGCTCCATTCTTTCTTCTCATTTCTAGATCGTATCAGAGCAATCACCATCGGGATGACGACTTCTTCTGCCTCACCGGTAATGATCTTACTCAACATTTTTTTTAGGCTATTTTTGAGAATAACTCTTGAAAAATGATTTCACATAATCTGATATAAGTATGTCAAAGAGTTTTATCTCCCCTTATTTAAAAATGTTTTTTAAAAGTGATTACCAAACATAACCTTAATTCATGTTACTTACATCTGAATGAAAACTCTTCTCTGATTCTTGTTATGCCGAAGGGCGTCCAATTTCCGCCAGTTTCTCAAGCATATTTACCTTAGATGGAAGGATCATCATCATAAATAACATGTCTCGCGTTATTATTTCCTGATTTATGAAAAAACTATTAGTACTATTTTTATTTTATATAAACTTTTGGGCCCAGTGGCACCCGCCTTTGTCACAAGTTCAAATACGTGCTGCGCGCGCGCTCTACATTTGACCCACGTAAAATGCCTCTAATTTCAAAATTAAAATATCTTTACATTATTTGACCACTTTTGACTCCCATTCATTTCTTGACCGCTTCATGCCAAGTTCCACGCTACAAAAATTATGGTATGTAATGTACCCATATGCCAAACACATTTTTAGTCCAAAAAGTATCTCTTCATCTTTGCTTCTCTTTTGATATGGCTCTATCCCATCAACCATATATATATAGATATAGTTTATGACATCAAACAAACATACATTTCCCTCAAATTCAATTCCACACCCGGATACCCCCAATTTCAGCATCCCAAACAGGATAGAGTAGGGAACGAGTATCATGTGAAAATACACGGTAATAAACAAGTTCCAGAAATTGACATCTCATATTAAATTTGTAGCAAATATCCATACTGAAATTCGACTCCTACTTCCGCCTATCAATCAATCCTTTTATAGTTTATACTATTATTTATTGTATTCGTCACGTTACCGTTAATTTGACCATTGACTTGTTTGGTATATCTCGTGTCAATATATATATAACTGAGAGACGTGGGGCTGTGTACTTCCCACCAAACAGGCCCTTGAGAATCCAATTCCAATTTGGAGTAGTCTGCCAAGTTGCCATGAAACAATCTCCCTGTCATCTCTGGATATCTTCAAAAAGAAAAAAAAATTTGCCTTTTAACTTCCACGCGAATGAAATATCGATGATCTTATCATTTTTTTAATATTGAAAAGGGGAATCTGTATTACTCAAAATATTCAAAACATTAGCCTATCAAAGCTGGGAAAAAGAAAATATTCATGAGATCGATGAACTTATTACTGGGTAAATAATCGGGTTAAAAGTCTTCCTGTAAGCTCCATGCCAGTGACCGATTAGTGAGAAAACTATTGAATCGATGCTTGGGAAATAGGAAAAATAATTGAAATAATCAGTATGGATATAAAAATTTAATAAAACTGTTGAAGATCGTAATTTTAAACACACTTAGCAAAATTTTCCATACAAACTGAATGCATTTATGATTTTTAATTAAATTACATGTTCATTATCCCTTTCTTATATACATATATAAAAAAAACGATGACAAATACCAAACAAACGTGTAAAAGGGTACCGGCCAACTCCATATATGAAATATCCGGCAATAAGTGGTAAGGACTGGAGCTGGCAATCTGCGGACTGAACCGCCAACCTGTGATGGGTTAATAAAAAATAGATCTATTTAGGTGTGGATCTTTTCAACATGCAACCCAATTTTTTTAAAAAATAAAAATTAATTAATAAAAAAATATGTGAATAATTTCTGATTATAATGTAAATCTAATTAATATTGGACTATGGCTGATCATTTGATTTGTGATTTATATTTAAATTGAATTGTAACATTTGAATTTAATTGTGTGTATATATATGTCTAAATAGTATTGTTTCAAATTTAAATTAAATGTTTTATATTCAACATAGGGTAGATTTTTATACATTAAATATGTGAAAAAATATTTCATTTTAAGTATTTAAAAAAATAAAAAAATATTTAAAATTCAAGTTGAAAAAATATTATAAATAAGTAAAATAAAAAAAAAAAATATTTTGACGGTTTGGCCTGCAAACTTGCTAGGCTGAGCAGCCCTTTTAGAACTGGGTATTTGTGTCCAACGGACGGTTCAGACGGCGGCGGGCCAGCCCGCCCAGCTCTAGTGAGGACCGAGGAGAATGAGAAGCGAGAAAATGATAATATTATCAGAGAGGGCCTGCCATTTTTAGCTCTGGACTCAATAAGGCCCATGCAAGGCCCACACCACCACCATCAATCATTAAATTTATTAAATTAAGCACTCCTCGTTTGAAGTTCGAAACCTAAAAAGAACACCTCACAGGCCCATTACAGATTCACTCGCCTAGATCGAATACAGTTGTACTGTACATCGCAAACAACCACCAACACCTGCTTTACTCTTTATTTCGAAAAAACAAAAGCTCTGTGTATCATGATTCGTGAAAGAACAAAATATACGAGGGAGCACCAAAAAGGCAACGACACTTAGGATCCATGAATTGCCATACGTATGACCGCTGACAGAGGCAAGCCTAGATCACATTTTCTCGCGGCGGTCGGAGCGGATGACGCCTTCACCGCCCAAGCGTCCCACATCGTTGAAGGTTTGACCCGCCATCTGATCCGATGCCTTCAGCATCGCCGCCACCTCTCCTGGCCGGCTTTCGCTCACATCTATCACCACCTTCTGCCCCCTCGCTCCGATCTCCCTGTCATTTCCATCCATTATCTCCCCATCTCTCTCTTTCAAGCTCAACCAAGTTCTAGTATCGAATAGACATATCAAACCCATAATCATTCTTACCGGTCACCCTCGCGCTTGGATTCATTGGCTTTTCTGGTTGCTTCATCTCTATACTCCTGTCCTTGCACCTTTAGCTCTTCCATCTTCAGTCTTGCCTCCTCCTCTGTTTCCCTCAGTTTTTCCTGCAGGCCGACGCTTGCGTCATTTCATGTTCCTTTTTCTTAATTAAACGTCCATTATCATTTACAACAAGAGTTAGACAATATAAATTGAATGCATCATTAACGTAAACATTATTTGAGACCTTTGTCTTCTCTTTTGTCTCTGCAGCTTTCTGATTTGCTGCTTCAGTGGCTTCTGCAGTCTTATCCTTGGCCGCTTCCGTCGCCTCTGCGGTCTTCTGCTTGGTAGCCTCCTTGGTTTCTGCGGCCTTGTTCATGGCTGACTGTGTCTTCTGCTTGGTCGCCTCTGCCGTCTCATTAGCCATATTCTTAGCCGACTCGGCCGTCTCTGTAGCCTTCTGCTTGGTCGCGTCCGCCGTCTCCGAAGCCATGTGCTTAGCTTCATCTTTTTTTCCGGTCCAGTAACCCATAGCCCTTCTGGCGGCATCGGCGGTGGAGTCCTTTAACTCCCCAAGCTTCCCCACGGTAGTGTCCTTCCCTTCTTTAGCTTTCTCAGCTGTATAGTCTTTGAACTCCCCTGCCTTCTCCATAGTAGAGTCCTTTCCTTCTTTCGCTTTCTCTGCTGCATAATCCCTGTACTCCCCTGCCTTTTGCATCGTGGTGTCCTTAGCTTCCTTGGCCTTCTGAGTCGCATAGTCTGTATACTCCCCAGCTTTCTGCATTGTCGCATCCTTAGTTTCCTTTGCTTTATCTGCAGCATACCCTGCTCTTTCCTTAGTTGCATCCATGGCTTCTTGGGCCTTCTGAGACGCATAGTCTGTGTACTCTCCAGCCTTTTCCTTAGTTGCATCCTTCGTCTCCTTGGCCTTCTCTGTAGTGTAATCCTTGTACTCCTGGGCCTTCCCTGTCGCCGAATCATAAAGCCCACGAGACTTGTTGGCTGATATGTCTCTCACTTCTGCTCCTTTATCGCCAACTTCGTGACTCTTTCCAACAACAGCTTCCTTTGCGTGTTCGTACGTATCTTGCACCGCTCTTAACATGGACCCGATAACACCAGGCTTCTGCTGACCTAGTTCTTCGCGCCTTTCTCGGTTGGCATCTTCAAGGTCCTGGGCAGCTAACTTGGAGGCTGCCTCCGCACGTTCCTCCTTGAATCGTCTTTCTGAACTCGTATTAATCCCTTCCTTGCGATGTCTTTCTGATCTGTTCACATCTCCTACGTCCTTCTCGGCAAGCTTCGATGCTGCCTCAGCTCGTTCTTCCTCGAATTGTCTTGACGCCATTGCTCTCCTGCCTCACTTAGCTTCCTCAAGCGCTGCAATTACAGAAACACAGATCAAGAATATAGATGTTATGTATACCTTCAAACGTTGGACAATGTCGCGATTTCTTATGGTGCTGAATGTAAATAGTGGGCACCTCCGGTGTAATATATAATGCGCGAACCATTGAGTGGGTTGTGACACGCGTAGTGAACTGAAACTGGAAGTGCCACGTGTTGGAATGTGGGAGAGGGACACTTGGCAGCCATGCTTGATGATGACGTGACACGGTCTTGTGAGATGCTTCGGGGTGGTGACATCTAACTTATTTGCCAATCAATTCTCAAAAGCAATTTCACGCAAGTTAAGATAAAACTCTCTCACATACTTACTTCGGATTCTGTGAAACTAAGGTTTGAAACTTAGGTTTTGTTACTTCCCAAATAAGATTGTCTAATTTTGGAGGACGGTGCACTTCTGACAAAAAGGCGAGGGTATGGGCCACGCGTGCAGTGACGTGGCATCTTTTGGCTCTGGGACAGGTCAAAGCGGCTGAGTTGATCATGAGGGAACCTCTGTGGGAATTTCTTTTCTTGTGGATAAGTTTCATTTTCGCAAGCGCTGCAAGTTTAAATGCCGGCTACTTAAGGGGAGATCATTCAATTTCATTCGAAAAAAAGAGATCATTCAATTCAGGAAGCGATTATCAGTAATTTTGCTGGCTTCTTAAATAAGCTATCTTTGGCACCTTAATGCAAGTGAAAACAAATGGAAAAGAGCACATGAATATGATGTTTTGTGTAGGCTGATAAGAAATTACAACAACATAAGCGCTTGATTTAAGTGGTCGGTGTTGTACTACCTTATTGTGACACTAAAAATGTAACAACATTAAATACTTTGTGATGGAGTTTTATTGCTTCTGTGATTCTACTGGACTCAATCCAAATTACTTTGGACCCTAATTATCGAGAGGGTTATTGAGTTCGATATGGTGTTTAACGAGAGAATGGTTTTTTTTTTTTTTTGGGAGGGGGGGGGGGGGGTTGGGGGGG
>QFDD01120305.1:0-16354 GCA_006871305.1 Vachellia collinsii
GACGACGACAACTTCGAAGATGATAACGCCCTCTTCGAAGAAAATGGACTGTTGGAGCTTGATGAATCGGATACGCCTCCTCATCTCCGCGACCTAGCTATGGCCTCTCAGTTTGGTGACCTCGATAACCTCCGCCTCGCACTAGGTTCCCACTTCTGGCCTCAATCCTGAATTCTGACCCTCTCTAAGCTGTTGCTTTCAATTTCTTAAAGTGATTCTCCAACCTCTTTTAATCTCTGTTGCTTGTTCAAGGTGCAAACTAATCCGCAGGTTCCGCTCTCCAATGCCTGAGTCTTAGCTATTTGCCTATTTCGATTCTGCTTCTTTTGGCTGCTTTTTATTTTTTTAGAGCTTCTGCTGGACTCCATTTTATGCTTTTATCATTCCCTTTTTACTTTTATCTACATGTGGTTTGTTCATCTTGTTTTAATTCGAAATATGCTAGCTGCTGATGTTGTATGATAGTTATTTAGCCATTCAGATTGTTTGGGTGAATATGTTTCTGCATAACCTAAATGCGTGCCACTATATACTACTGAGTGCCTGGCGACGTTAACTAAATTTTTTTTCTCTAACATAACATTTCTAAGGGTGCCTTGTGCTTTCCAAGCTTCTGATTGGGTTTAAACTTCACGAGCACAAGCTTGGGTGGAATATATTTGGTGTGGGCGGTTCATTATCTTCGAAATGGGGTCGACAGAGTATTGGCAAAGAGGAAAAGTAAAAGAAGGGGTTGATTGTTTACTTAGTACGGTTATGCCTTTTTCATATGGTATAAGATGTTGAAGTGTAAGCCTTTAGGCATCAGAGTTTAGTGGAGGGAAATAGTTGAGTCTGTTAATAGTTGTGAATAATATACTTATTGATGAAGAACATAGGGCAAATAACCTGTGTTATTTCTGTCATGAGAAATTTCCTCTAGGACATGAATGGCTTCAATATAAGATGCAATAGTGTTTGATGGAGATAAGAGAAGATACAGAAATGGAGTAACAAGCAACTATAAGATGGGATGACAGCAGGAGATGCAATTGTATTGGATGCTGCTTGGGTCTAATATCTGATAGTGGGTAAACTGTGTTATTACTTGTCACCCTGGTTCGAAGCGGGTTGAACACCCTCCAGTTCAGGCACTCATTCAGACCGGAAAGGTGGCTGATTTCCGGTTTGAACTGGTCAGTCCGGTCCCTTTTTTTGAACAGTGGTTAATTGGTTGCTGCAGTCAGTAGAAATTTCAGTATTGCAGATACATTATTTTATATCTGGGACATATTTTATAAATCCAGCAGTGTGTGCCAAAGGTTTCGCTTCTGGAGATTTTGGTGTAAAGCAAGGATTTTAATGCTTTCTGCAATAGCTATGATAGATTTATTTTGTTGGACATCTGAATGGTCTCTCATTAGAATGTCATATCATCTTTATGATGCCGCTTGCCCTCATTCTGCATAATCGCAGACAACTTGACTGGAAGTATTGATGAACCTGTGGAAGATGGGGATACGGCTCTACATCTGGCCTGCTTATATGGCCATTTATCATGTGTTCAGGTTTTCCAACTTTGCTTATTCCTTGTTTGATATGTTACTGAAAAAAATTTAATGGATAACTGATAATTGTTTCAACTAATTGCAGCTACTTCTAGAAAGAGGGGCGAACATCGAGTGTAAGGATGAAGATGGTGCAATACCATTGCACGATGCTTGTGCAGGAGGTAACATGTAGTTATCTTGTGTTAATCTGGCTTGCTTCACTAGGTTGTTATTTATAGTTTTTTTTGAAAAAGAAATCTTGTAACCACCATTTCAGGGTATGCTGAGATAGTCCAACTGCTACTTAACAGAGCTGATAACGCGGAGCATATAAGGATGATGCTTGAATCAGTTGATTCAGAGGGTGATGCAGTGAGTATTTATACCAAAAATCTTACATTTACACTTCTAACTGGTTGAATCAACTATAAAATTTTGCAGTCTTGATCCTCTACATTTATAAAGAGTGCATACATTGTATTTACAAAAAGAAAGAAATGATATTCTACCCCCAAAAAAAAGAAAGAAAGAAATGACATGATCGGTGCGAAAATGAGGTGTGAGCAATATATGATTGTAGAGTATCCAATTTGAAAAGCGTGCTACTCTATCATTATTAGTCTTGGGTCCTTCTCACCATAGCAACGGAGGATGGAATGCCTCACTTTCGGGGGTTTAGATAAAATGGAATAATCTCAGCCTTCACACTGCCCGCAATATGATATTGGATGGATTTCTGATTTTGTCTTCATCATTATCTCTTAATTGTTTCTGCAGCCGCTCCATCACGCTGCTAGAGGGGAGCATGTTGATGTCATTAGGTTATTGCTATCTCATGGTGCATCTCCCACAAAGACAAACTTATATGGCAAGGTAAAGTTTAAAGGAATAAAGGAAAAATCCCGTTTTAACTCTGCATCAGATTCTGAAAATTATTTTTCTTGGTCCAAAAAAGAAAAAACTGAAAATTAATGTTCGCTTGGCAGAACCCAGCAGAATTACCTGATCATGGCACAGACGCAAGGAGATTGCTGGAAGCCGCTGTTGCTACTTCCATACCATCTCAATAGCAGTGTGATTGGTGGAACATGTTTAAATTCATTTAGACAGAAATTCTAGTTTTGATGTCACTTCGTTAAGCTGCCCAAAATCTGAAAATTCCTTTGGAAGTTAAAAAATGATACATCAGAAAACACGTCAGTTCCTTGTGACCTTTATGCTGATCGTATTTAGGTCTGGTTAGGAAAACTGATACTCGAAGTTGTATATCTCAGGTTATCTTATTCAATCATACGAGAATATTTGATTTTTTTTGTTCCATCTCGATAATTCAATCGCAAGCTACCCAGTTGGCAAAAAAAAAAAAAGGGAAAAGAAAGAAAAGAAAATCGCAAGCTCCCCTCGCTGGCACCGTAAATGCTCTTGGATTCTTTTATTGACGATGCATTGAACAACTTAGTCATTAAGACTCGGACAAAAGTTTACCCGCAATTTATTTTGGGTGGGCGCTTTAGTGTAAAGTTCGATATGAATCAAGTTATGATAGTCAGACAATTTAGTACAGTTCCTGATCAGGCCATCTATTATGGTTGCTGATCGGTCCGACCTTTCAATCCACCGACTTTATTTAGCACGAGATACCCCACCACCGCCATTACCGGAACTGTGAAACATCACCGTCACCAAGGTGCCTATCACATGTATGAATAAGCCTCTAGTTTTCTTCTGAGTCAGAGAATGGAAGAATCGAAGTGCTTGTCCGAAGGATGAAGAAATGGTGGAAGGTTGATGAGATTGATGTTGTAAATTCAGCGAATCGTGTCAATTTTTTCAAGAAAAATGTTCACCACGATCTTGCATTAGGCCCTGAATGTCATATTTGTGTTCCCCCATAACCTAGACGCAGCTGTTGGAGACATGAGTTTGTACGAGTGAATACCCTCGGCATTTTAGGCGCTACTTGACAAAGTAAATCCGACAAAAATGAACGCATTTTGACACTAAGTACAATAGGGAAAACGTCGGATAAAGGAAGCCACTCTGTCACTGTCTCATCGCCAGCATCATTAGCAAGTGCCACTACCCCCTCTCCCTCTCTCTCTCTACCCTTTTTTAATCTCCATTTCCTTCTCCTCTTCCATATTCTTCCTCACGCCTCCTTCCTAGATTTATCATCTTTCTATTCTCACCATTCTCTTCCCTCTTAGAATTTTGCCCAGTAAGCAACATAACCACCCCCCCCCAATAAAAAAAAATCCCCCCTTTTTGCAGCTCAAGAGTTGCTATTGATGTAGCCTTATAGAGAGTAACATGTAAACCTTCCATTGGTAAATGGAAAGTTAAGTTTGATCCCACTTGTTAACATGGTCATTAGTGACCACCCTTCTAAAAAACCAACTTGAGTTACTTATTGCCTAGTTTGGACCACCAAAATTGCTACCCTTTTCTGTTATTATCATTAATAGAATACACAGATGTTTAAAAGTTGACTTTATTTGGCCTCAAGAATTCAAGTGCCTGAAAACATGGAAACGGATGTGAACATCAAAAGGATAGCTATATTTTAGGGACAAGTTCAAATGCTGGGATGAAAAATGCCAAGATACCTCGGAAACGGCTTTCAACGTGAAAAATTAAACATCTTAATATAACTGTTAGATTTGTCCTAACTAATGCCAAGATACCACACTTGTATTTGGCTGCCCTTCCTAACTATCACATGCAATCTATTCTTTCACTAAAAGGAGTCCTTTAGGAGCTAGAATGGATAAGTAGAGGATTCCTATGGTCGCAGGATACAAAGGTTCATCGTATGCTTGCTTGGGAAAAGATAATTCTAAAGAAGCAAGAGGGTGGATTGGGATTCAAAAACTTGTTAGCCCAAAATAAGGTTTTCATTATAAAAACTCTACTGGGACATGCTTACTTCTTCGATTGCCTTATGGGTTAAATGCTTAAAAGCCAAATACAAGTGTGGTGAAGTTGAGATCCCTAATGTAGTAAAAAAAAAAAAAAAAGAAGTGAGTCCCAAACTTGGAAAGCCATTACAAAAGTTTGAGACTAGTTTTTAAAAGGAGTTGGAAAGAAATTGAATAATGGTACCAATAACAATTTCTGATTGGACCTATGGACTCCTTTAGACATACCTCTTATCAATTATGCCCATAGATCAGCAGGATTGAATGAGAATGAGAAAGTGGTCAATCATGTCTTGAGCAATAGCCATTGGAACATCAATAAATGGTACAATATCTTGCCACAATGGGTCATTTCGAGGATAAGTAGGATTGCTCCAAGTTTAAGAAATTTTGAGGATGCTTTCTCTTGGCGTCTATCTAAAGATAGATAGTTTTCTGCTGAGTCAATCTATGGTTTTATGATGGCACATACCAACCATCCTTTAAATAACTTGTGGTGTCATGGCATTGGCAGGTTCTTGAGAAGGTCAAATATTTTATGTGGCAAGTCTCTTATGACAGAATAGCTATTAACTCTCTTTGAGCGAAAAGAGGGATATTTGATACCAGTTATTGTCTTTTTAATTGTGTGAGAGAGGAGAGTGTCATACACATCTTGAGAGATTGTCAAAGAGTGAGAGACACTTGGTAGGGTATTTTAATACCTAACATGCTTTCTAGATTTTTTCTGATAATTTGTAGGTTTGGCTTGCTTGGAATATCAAGCATAATCCAGGATGTGGTCGTTTCAGTGGATTCAACAGGACAAAAACTTTTAGTATCATTTGTTGGTTGTTGTGGACCTCAAGGTGCAAGTTCGTTTTTGAAGTTGATACTATATCACCCAATGAGTTTTATACACAAATGTCTCTTTAACCTAATGGAATGTGACTCGAGTAATGTTTTCAAACATAGGGTCTTCCATACAGATAACAAAACAAAACCATGTGGACACCTCCACCACAGGGAGCAGTTCGTATTGATGTAGACAAGTCAGTATAGAGTGATCATCAAGTTGCATGTGGTGGAACCATCAGGAACAATGAAGGAAAATGGATCACGGGATTTTAGAAGTCTGTAGGATTATGCTCGGTCACAGAAGCTGAGTTGATTGCCATCAGAATAGGAATTGAAGTTGGAAGTGACTTGGGTATTCTAACATTCGCCTATATATATTGATTCTTTGGATTTCTTCAATTTACTTATGAGAGGGTGTGCTCTTGATCATCCATCAACGGAGATGAAAGAACTCCTCTTTAGTGACTCTGAGGTGAGGTCGAGCTATATCACACGAACAGATATATCATTAGATGTGTAGATTTCCTTGCAAGAAAATGACATAACGTTAACTAGGAGATCATACTCTTGCTGGAAGTGTCAGGTGGATGTGCTAAAATGTACCTTGAAGATTGGCAACATTGCTATATATTAGTTTGGCCTATATGCGATAATTTGTACTTAGGATTTACTCTAATTATTAATTTCTTCCGTATACATTCTTGCCTTATTTTCCCCAGAAAAAGAAAGATCAAGATACCTTAGAAAAAGATTTTTTATCAACACCTTACGAGGCCTTGAACTATTTCTTCTCGCAGAATAAAACAAGATGCTTGTTGGAGCGCAATATACTTGTCCCTATTATGATATCTGGTCAGATGAACGGAAAATACCTTGAATTAATTGCTTCAACGGCATCATCTGGTCTCATAATATAATTTATAAAGCATCACCAGAATCAATCATTGCTAAACCCAAAAATAAAGAATTTGCTATTAAATAGTAATTGACCTATATGAATAAAATAATCGACATTTTAAAAAATAATGGTTTGTTATAACTGATTATCATTAATCCTCACCTCTAAAGTTGGGAAAAATAGTTAATATGTGATCTCTCAATAATATACCTTGAAAGGAGATTAAGAAATGGTTGGGAGGTACAAAGATTAAACAATAAAAAAGCGAACAGCTGTCATGAAGGCTCTAATAGAAAGCATCGTAGAAATGAGGACAAGGACAAAGGCCATTGGCACCTTTCAGCCTTATCCCAGGTTTGCCCAACACAGTCTGTCACGCTGTGTCTCCCTTTTCTTTCGTTCTTGTTTTGCACCAGATTTTGGTCCCTGTAATATAACGTAAACTTGGCATTAAACTCTCATCCCCCCCCTCCCCCCTCTCGAGTCGTGACTTTGAGTTGTGTGGGAGTTCTGCCTCACTCTAAAACGACTTTGATAATGGCTGTAGCAAGAGCTCGCAACGATTACGACTGCCTTATCAAGCTCCTTCTCATCGGTGATAGCGGCAAGTCTCTGTCTCTCACTTCCTTCCTGTCATTCATATTCTATCTGTTCAATCTTTGGGTTTAGCTATTCACTCTAGTTTAAAAGTTGAAGCCAGCAATCGTCTGTTAACTTGTGGGTCAGCTGCTGATTGTTTTAACTTGTGTTACGATTTGGTTCACTGTGGGGGTGAAAAAATTAAGATCAGTTTTTTTTGTGAAAAAGCAAGTTTTTTAATTTTTTTTCTGGGGGTCTCCTTTATTGTGTTTCATACAGGAACCAAATGGAGCTCGTGTCTTTTGCGTGATATTCTTTGCTTAATTGGCTTATCGGACAAATTTAGATTAAAAATCCGGCAAGACAGAACCACCGAAGAAATGCCAAATGTTCTTTGTCAACTTGTTTTGTCTGTCTATTTGTGGTCCTTTGCCTCACTCATCAGGACCATCCACATGAACTTGGCTGTTTCCTTTGCTCCTTGTCCAAATCCAACAGCACAGAGCATGCTTAATCAACAACTTCTTTTCCCTCATTACCGTAATTAGATTTCAATTAAGTATATGATAATTATTTGTTGTTGCTTGAGCCTTGCTATTTCTACCGTTTATTTTTATGCTTTGAGCTGCTAAAGCTATGAAAGCCTCCTTGTTTCCTTCTCCAATTTAACTTTCAGCAGTGAGTACTATTTGAGGCCATTTGTTTCTAAAAGTCACATGACAACTTTGAGTGAATTGTTCTGCAGGAGTGGGAAAAAGCTGCTTACTGCTACGTTTTACTGATGATTCTTTCACTACCAGTTTCATCACCACAATCGGGTGCGTATCTATGCACAACTTGGGAGGAAAATTTTTTTATGCGAATCTTTCAGGGGACTGAGTTCTATATATTGTGAATATAGTTACTTAATCTTGAAGCATAGGATCGGTGAAAAATCACAAATACATGCATAAATGCTTCATGATTTTGTACAGAGTGTTGAACTATCAGTGCCTGTTTCAGGATTGACTTTAAGATTAGGACAGTTGAGCTTGATGGGAGACGCATTAAAATGCAAATATGGGACACTGCTGGTCAAGAACGTTTCCGAACAATAACGACTGGTACTTCCCTTTCTGACGTGAAATCTTTTTAAAACACGTTATTAGCGTTGCTTCACATTAGGATGATATTGTTAATTGCTTCTTACAGCTTATTATAGGGGCGCCATGGGAATATTGCTGGTCTATGATGTAACGGATGAATCATCCTTTAACAGTATCACTCTAGCTCCACCTCTCTTTCACTTTTAGTTAGTTGAATGGGATTACTGAAAAGGATTAACTAATTATGATGCTGTATTTTTCTTCTAATTATTATGACTGTAGACATCAGGAACTGGATTGTGAATATCGAACAGCATGCATCTGATAATGTTAACAAAATTTTGGTCGGAAACAAAGCCGACATGGATGAGAGCAAAAGGGTACTTACTGATTTGAGTTTTTTTTTTTTGGGAGACTTGGGCTCTGTTGTATCATAACGTACGTTGTAATGTCATTGTAGGTAATCCCAACGTCAAGGGGCAAAGCCTTGGCTGATGAATATGGTATCAAATTTTTCGAGACTGTGAGTACATTGTGTACTAATTAATCATATAATACATTGTGCACTAATTAATCGTATAATCACTCACCATTTGTACACATGGTTTACAACTTGGGACTAGCTAACGTTTGAATTGCATGGATTTTGATTACGCACTAATTCTGGCTACTGGGCATTGCTTTCTCAGTACTTGTATTAATAAAACATTTCTAAGCAGAGTGCCAAGACCAATTTGAACGTGGAACAGGTCTTTTTTTCTATAGCAAGAGACATAAAGCAGAGACTTTCATCAGAGAGTGATTCAAGAGCAGAGGTACATTTTTCTTGGTTTCGTTGATCTTCCGATGAAAGTTGTCAATTGTTTTTTCCAAAATTACTTTTGACTCGTTATTTATTATGTAGCCTCAATCCATCAAAATCAACAAAGTTGAACCGGTCAAAGGCTCATCCGCTTCTACTGCATCTTCGCCCCAGAAACCAGCATGCTGCAGCACATGATTTCACTAAATATCAGCACTTGCTCAAATATTTTAAAGCCCCGACAATGATTTTTATAGCGTTGTAATTTCTCCTCAAGTACGAGGAGGTAAATTTTCAACGCTTCAAATGCTTTGGTGTGACTGATGAACATTAGTTTTTAGAATTATTACAGTAAAAATTGTTTCCCTCCCGTCTAGCTGATTGAATTAACGTGTTCATATTTGACGTGGTGGGGACCATCTGATTAAGTTTGGAGATGCATAGTTCCAAGTTAGGATTACTATTGGATTGTAAAGTTTGTTATTTCGTATGATATGAAGGCAAAATTGTGCAAGTGTCACACGTCATTTATTATTCCTGTCGATGTTTGGGCCACAGCTGTTTATGCGGCCGAACCGTCTGTTTCTTTGAACAAAGATGCATGCAACAGAAACTGTGAACTTGATAGTGACATTGAAACTCTGAGATCAATCGTATTATTTGCACTGGCTTTACTGATCTGGACAAAACATAGGCTAGAAAAACGAAGAACGAAAGAGCAAACGAATTTGCACCAAGCTAACAGGTGTAATTTGAGGGCCCATTCCCACATTGCGGTAGTACAAGAACAAACCAACTGAAAGACAACGGCAACAGTAAGAAACTAGAGAAGAAGCTTACATACACATCATATGTCCAAGACTTAATCCCCAATGCTGCAGCTTTAAGAGCAACAACCACCACGTTGCTGTGCTTGGGGTTCCTGTTTCTGCTTTAATATGTTCCTTTTTACGGTTGATCCTTCTTCCAAAAGACTAGGAACTTCCATAATCTGAGGAATTTGCCAAACTTGAGAGATTTTTGTACGGGAAAAAAATAAAATGGTATGCAGTATAAAAAAAAAATAATATAGAATCATGTCCATTCTCTTGACAAATGGCCAATTAGGCAAAATTATGCAAATATGCATCCGGTTATTTTTGTTTCAAATATTAACTCTACAGTCTTTTAACTTGTAGCAAGTCTTGTATGTTCAAAAATCAGTTGTATAAGGTAGCCCAAAAACAAAAGGAAAAGGCAAAAGGGCATCTAAAACTGTACCTTTAGAGCAAGTTCTTCAAAGCATTGATCCACATTCTCTCGAGTTTTAGCACTGCATTCAAGAAACAAACTCCCCAACTCTTTGGCAAGAGCTAAGCCCTCTTCCTTGCTAACAACCCTTTCAGAATCCTAAACACAGAGAATCCATAATAGAAATTAAGGAACAGAACACATGAAGAAAAGGTAACGTAAGAACTTGAAATCATACAGAAGCATATACTCAAATAGATTATTGCCAAAAAAATTTAAGGCTTGCGTTTAGACGTGAGGCGCTTTTGTTTCTAAGAAAACTTTAACCTATGTCAGCACAGTTGCTTTGGTAATTGCCAGTTTGCCCCTCAAAACGCGAATACATCCAAGCATTACATTTATATACCTTTACAAGATTATTCCACAGTTATAACATTTTTCAATAGAAACATGGAAATTGGGAGTATTGTAATACTGTTCTAGACTCATTTTATAACAAATCATTAGTGACAGACATTTCATAAGTATGCACACCGTTTAGTCTCACACACACATCTATACATGCACAGGATTGGAGCACAAACCTACCCTGTCAATTTTATTTCCAACTAGCATTTTCATGCAATCCTGGTTAGTTGAATAGAGCTCCACTTCTTTAGACCATACTTCTGACAAGTTTGTAAAGGTATCTCTCCTCGTGACATCGTAAACTGGGTTAGAAACAAATGGAGCTCTCAATAACAAGGATTGGGTAAGAAAATAGTAATAATTCCAAGCATATAAATAAATCTTAAACAGGACATAAAAGGAAATGGGGATAAATCTAACGATATTACTGTTAGAAAGATAAAGCAACCCTGGAGAATATTTCGTGAGGAGGATACAGCACGTTTGAATCCAACTATTAAAAGCAGGAAACAAAATCAAAAAAGCAAATATCGCAAATCTATAATCCTTTGTAATGCCTAAGAGTCAAAACAGAGTCCAGCAGTAGTTGCAACAGGCAAATTTTCCATGAAGAAACTATAGAGAACCTTTCGTGTAGAAGAACAAGCATACCAAGAATAATTCCTTGCGCTTTTCTATAATAGGAACTTGTTAGAGTTCTGAACCTTTCCTGCCCAGCTGCAACAGATGAAAGGTTATTTAGAGAGTCGAGACAACATACCAATAATGTAGTCATGTATGCACATGAGAAAGTGATTAATCAGAAGACCCACGCCATGTTATGAACTGAAGAAAGGGACACACTCCAGTCTATCCGTTTGCATCCTTTTCGCTTGTAGCCACATATTCAAATGCAGAGCGAAAATTAGGCATACATGTGTGAATCTGAAGCAGAGGAATTGACTATAGTTTACCAGTGTCCCAGATTGTTAGTTTCAATCTCTTCCCAGCTACTGTGAACACCTTGATCTTGAAATCAATACCTGGAGACGAACAAGAACGAGGCAAACAGAATGATAGTAGTCAGATGGCCAGAATAGTAAAGCAAATTCAATACTAAGAGCCATTCTTTGAATTTTTGCAGCAGATGTAAAATGTAGAAATCAGTGAAATTCTACGGATGAAATAGTGAATTGCAAAGAGCGGCTTCCTGAGCACACATAAGTGCTCAGCAACTCTGCAAATGAAACCGATTTGGAAATACGCCACTTCAATAGTAGATTGTAAATCATAGATCATCAACCATCAGATATCATTTAGTTGACTAGAATAATCTGTGAGAAATACAGTGCTAGTACAGCTTGATGCTGGATGGAACACATATGCTTCCTTGGTTTAGGTGAGAAGGATTTCTCGGGAATCAAACAGAAGGAAGAAAATGAGCTGAATGAAATAAATACCAATGGTGGGCGAAATATCTTCAACGGAGCTGGAAATGAAGCTGACGAGGAGACTACTTTTTCCCACGCCGGAATCACCGATCAACAAGATCTTGAAAGAGAGATCGTGGCCACCGCTCTGACCTGAGGACGAACTCATTCTCTCTCTCTCTCTCTCTCTCCTGTTTCGGCGTGATGATGAAAACTTTTTCTAAGGTAACGTGTCTATCTCTCTCTAGAAAGTACGGCGAGATGATCGTATGAAGGGGGGGGGGGTAGAGAGAAAAGTTACTCCAAAATGCAATGCAACGCACTGAAGATTTGGGGGGGGGGGGGTTATCACCTTGGCATATTGGTTCATTTATGAGTGTGGCGATGCTAGAGAGAGAAGTTAACGGGAACTGCTATATGCTGGCCCCAGGTAAGGTGAGGTGAGCTGAGGAACAATCAGTTGGCATACCAACGGATTTATTCTTTTCTTTATTTCGTTATGTTTCTTTCGTTATTATTTTCCCACCTCTTTCTCCTGAATCCCAGGCCATTGTCCTCTGCATTTTTAACGTCGTTTTCTCCTCCAAGTCATCCTCTCGCTGGCTGGCTGGCTGGAATATCTTCTTGATGGGAACCACATGATAAAAATACAATGAAGGATTCACATATTGTCGGCTCAATCAGTTCTTGTTTTGAAGATAACATCACAGATAAATACGATAATTGATCCTTATTGGGGTATCAGTAATATGCATTTTAAGTTTAATTGGTTAACTATGTTTTCTATCTTTGATTTTATTATATAGAAGCCTGACAAAAATTGTTCAAATTAATTCACCGTTCTCTTATTTGATGGAAAAATTCATGTGGTTCAGTAGCAAGAGTAATTTGACCTTGGGATTCATTTATTGAGCTAAGCTGGTGCCTTTTTTCTTTAGAAAAAAAAAAAAGGTTTGGGCTGGGTTCGGTAACGCATTTGCATGGTGATGCAGGTAGATGAAAAAGAAATGGCCCTGACAACCGAAAGTTTGATCAACTGGTAAGTGATTCTTACGGCTTAACCAGTGGTTTTGTGTTTTAATCTTAGGTATGCAGTCATGGTAATTACTTAGAAGCAGTGAAGTGTCTTTTGTTGTTGGCCAATATTCTCGCAAATCATATTAGTTGCTTGCTCCGATGCATACTAGTATGATACAAAAAAAGTGTTTGATGATTTATAAAAAGCAAAAAGAAAAGAAAATAAATGGCCTTGTAGATGGGGTAACACTGATACAAGGAAAGGGACTAGTCGGATGGGATCAATGTACGTAGAAGGCTTCGTTCACGTGCTGACCAAAAGTGACCGTAATTTCACGAGCAGTGGGAGAGACAAGGAGCCGGTGAAGTGGCTCTGTCAAATAGTGAACCAAAATGGGTCCAACACAGTGGCCACGCAACACGAAACTGCATTTTAAAGTTTGAACATTGAGTGGCACGTCCTTGTTCTTGCTCCCTTCACCACACACACTCAAGTTTTAACCCTTCCCACTTGACCCATCACATGTATGCCTTCTCCTCCCACACTGCTTCATCTTTACTTGCTGCTTCTCTCTTAACCGGTGTGAGCCAAAAATGATTGAAACCCAAACTGTCTAGCCATGTTCTGAGCCTAGCTCGCACACCACTTTAATGGGCGAACACTCTGGCCCTTTAAACAAATACTGCAGCCCCAGATGGCATGAGATGATAATTAACCAGCTAAGATTAAGATTTTTATCACTTTAATGATAAAGTTTGCAGAGATCATGTCACCGGATAATCATTTTGTTTACGGAGTTGGACGTCATTTATGGCCCAGTGCCTACTAGCAGTACAGCTCCATCCTCACTTTGCCAATGCACGCTTGTTCCTCGATCTGGAGCCCATCTTCTGTGTCCTGTTTTTATCATTTTTTTTTTTTGCCTTAAGTTGCATCTTCGTGTGTCCTCTGTATGATCTGTAGCATTGCATGTTACATTGTTAAGGGATCAAGTACAATATGCATGTGAATCACTGTAAAATCTTGCTGGTATAGTCGTATTACATCTGGCTGTATTAATGGGATTTACGAAGTTTTTTTTTTTTTTTTGGGCGGGGGGCACTGATCTATGGTTGGTTGCCGTGCACAATAGGAATGGAAATAATAAAATTCGATTATCATTTGTACAGTTAAAGGATCGTGTAATTCAGAACCATTACTCTTGACCATATATCAGAAAACAGAACAAGAGCAGAGCACTCGGTCCTTCGAAAGCGGTCTTAATGATTTGCTCGGTCCATAGCAAGAGTTGAGTGTAGTTAAAAAATTAAAAAAGTTTAAATAAATTATTTAATTATCATATATATTATGAAATAATTATGTATATTATTTTATTATATATCATGTAACAAATCATTAATTTAGTTTAGAGAAGAATGATAAATGTATCATCAGTTAACTTTTTCAATTTTTCAAAAAATTGATTGACTCTTATATTAAATATTGAAGATAAGATGTGTAATAAAGCATCATCCTTTCTACAAAAATATTAAGCAATAGGATGTGAATCATTAATTTTTGGTCCTGCTACACACTTTTAACCAACCCACGGTCCCGTATTGCATTTGTTTTAGGAAAATACTGACTTAATTTCTTCACATTTATTATGTAATACACCAATACTCCCTATAAGTACCTATTAATATTTTTGTAAAAATTAATAATTCGATTAAAAGGTACTTAATGTTCATAAAATTCAAAACTACACGCAATAATAAATTATTAGAACAGTTTATAGCCAGTTAAAAGGGAGAAATACTTACATGCTCTCGGAGTGTCACATCATCCATACTCTGTCCAATGAGAATGTTCCAAATGCCCTCTATTGTGAATCTCATATCCTATAAATTTCTCTTAATTATTTCTCTTTTTCCACAATAAATATTTATTGTAATGAGTTATGGAAAAATGAAATAATTAGGAGAATTTATGAGATACGAGATCACAATAGATGATACTTTGAACATTTTCGTTGGGTAAAACATGAATGACGTGGGACTCCAGGAGTATGTAAGTATTTCTCGTTAAAAGGTTCCTTTGTTGGTAACAACATCTTGACGTCAAAATAAAATTTCTCAAATTTACCTTTATTAAATTTTTTATCTTCATCTACATTTATAAATTACTCTTACCTCTTTCTTTCTTTCTTTTCAATTTAAAATTGAAAAATCTCATTAAATTTACTATAAGTGATTTATATTTATAATCAATTTTTTTTTTTGAACAAATGACTTGCACACAGAATGGAGTGGTATTAAAGCACATAAACACCATTTTATTCCAATACATAAATAACTTGTACCATTCTCAAATGTCAAATCTCTCACATTTACCTTTATTAAAATTTTTAGTCACTCGCTGTATTTATACATGGGTTTCTCTTATATTAGTTAATGCTTGAAAACGATAAACTAAAACCGAAAAGTTAGAGAAAAAATTATTATAAAGTTCTATACAAAAGAATTAATATTATAAAGGTCTTAAAAAATTGTCAATACGAATAACATGAATTGTCAATTGCAGTTGCTTGAGTTGTCAATGGGACCTTTTTGATATTAATTCTTTTATGTGGGAATTTATAATAATTCCTCCAAAGTTATCTTCGTCCACCGTGAAAAAAAAACCCCTTTATGGTTTGGGGTTGTGTAACTTATGCAGATGGAAGAGCATGTTTGACAACCACTTCTGAAAAGTATTTCTATATAAGTTATGATAAAGCTCTCTTACATATTTACTTCGAATTGTGAATTGTGTGGAATCATTTATCAAACCTAAACCCGTCAGGATTTAGGTTTTATTTATTTTATTTCAATCCTAGTCCTCCCTCACGCTTAGGTCCGCCACCATCCTGTGTTCTCGCTTCCGAGTTGTGACGCCGGAGCAGAAGCAGAATGGATCGGGACTGGGGTTCAAAGCCTGGGAGCGGAGGAGCCGCCTCCGCCCAGAATGAGGCCATCGACCGTCGAGAGCGTCTTCGCCGACTTGCTCTCGAGACTATTGATCTTGCTAAAGACCCCTATTTCATGCGCAATCATCTGGGGAGGTCTCCTCTTTACTGTTTTTCTGTTTTCATTTACGCTTCCTAGATATCCTTTCTTCTGGGTTCCTTGGTATTCACTGGGTTTGCTCAATTCCGTGGGTGCAGCTACGAGTGCAAGCTCTGTCTCACCTTACACAACAACGAGGGCAATTACTTGGCCCACACACAGGGTAAGCGGCATCAGACTAATCTCGCAAAGAGAGCAGCTCGTGAGGCCAAAGAGGCACCTGCTCAGCCTCAGCCCCATAAGCGTAAAGTTTCGGTTCGCAAGACAGGTAATTCTTTCTTTGAAATGTTTCAAGAAGTGCTCTTAGTTATGTGTGCAAGTTGTCGTAGTGCTCATGGTTTGAATTTAAATGAGAGTTCCGCCTTTGTGGTGTGGCAGTGGGGAGTGGCTATAATTCCCGAGATCAGAACCGTTCTATAGTTTGCGGAAGTGTTGAGTAGAACCTCATATGACATCGACGAATAAGTTCTATATCGATAATGACGTAATTTTATGTACTTCCGTGGTTGTATTTGATAATTAGTCTAGCCCTTAGCTCTGATTTCTGCGGCCAAA
>QFDD01120306.1:0-28677 GCA_006871305.1 Vachellia collinsii
CAGGTACATGAATATTACAAACGCCATTACATAACTGAGACAGAGACAGAGACATTCTGTGAGCCGGATTCATTAATGTCGAAGAAGTTGATATTTATAGCGAAATTTAAACAGAGCTGCATGAAGATGACAATGTATACCACCAGTAGTTGCATATATAGTGCATTTTTGTGCAGACGTGAAGGGAAAAACTTAACCAAGTTATCGATTTCCCGCTCTCGACAAATTTGAAAATATGATAGAGTAGTCATCATGGGTCATAGCACACAAAGCCAGATGCAAGGCAGCACAAGTATCACAGCTGGCACAAAGCCATATGACAAGTTGGTTTCCCCATGCAAGCCGTATGATCCTTATGAATAGTGATATGAGTGAGGAGCCATGTTGGAGCCGTGTCTTATTGCTCAGCTTGGTGGAAGACTTTTTAGTGTTTTAGTTGATGCTGCAATCTGTTTAAGACCATAGTGAAGTAATGAAGTAGGCAAGGAAATTGAAAATGGAACTTGAATTGAGGTGCTCATATAAATATACACGCATTTGATTAACCAAAAGGCCATGTTCGGATGTGTACTAACATATGTGTATATATATGTAAACCGGAATTTGGATTTAAGGATTGTGATTTTTGCCTTTTGATGTTTGCTGAATTGGGTTATTTGATAAAAACAGCTACCATTTGTTTAGAGGAATCAGTATTTAGATTTAAAGTAAGCAAATCTGGTTTAAGTGGGGTAAAGTATCAAGAATTTGGAAACAAAAGTGATTGAGTTTAATATATGGAAGCTGGAGAATTTTGTGTAAGGTTAGTATCATTGATATTGGTAGAAAAAGGTGATTTTGAAGCAAAAGCTTTCAGTTTGAAGGTCTGTAAGTATTGTATAAACTGTTTGGAAGATTAATTCATGCTTAGTAAGTCTAAAAGAAAGAGCTAAACATGGCTTTTGAAGCTGAAATTAGCACAGTGTAATTAGGAAAAGGAGTTTCCTGTATAAGCTTATGTGTTCATGAGTAATTAAATGCTAAGTAGATGATTTTAGGTATAAAAATATGTTTGGGGAGTTAAGAAACTGATTTAAGTTGTTTTGTTTGTTGTAAGATAGCTACTATGGAAATAAAACAATGGACCTCTAGATGCTAAGAGGCCTTAAATGATTTAAGAGATAATTAGTGGCATGATAATGAATGTTTGTGGATTTAAAGTTGGAAAGCATTTTGAGTGAACCAAATGGTTTATGCAATAAAAAACGATGTTTTATATGGCTGTGGACAATTTTAGGATTTGAATCATTGAAATAAAATCTGAATCGGGAGGTCAGTAAAAAATCAAGTGACTTAAAGGAATTAAGTTACTGATTTGGGTTGCTGGCTTTGTTTAAGCTAAAACAAAAGCAAATGACTTCCTTTGTCCATGAAATTCGGTGAGCACTAAGTGTACCTTGTAAGCTTTAAAATAAGTCATAGAACACATTGTTTGGATGAGTGGATTGTAAGTTATGAATATTTAAATATTCATGCAGAAAGTTAGAATTTTCTGGTTGAATTATTTGTATTTGAGCTTTCCGGACAGGTGTCTTTGGACAGATGTCAAATGGTCTTTGCTGATAATGAAATTTGGTAAGTAAATATTACTCATAATAAGTTTTAAAATGAGTACTAGAATGTATTATTTGGATAAATAGATTGCAAATTATGAACCATTAAATTAAAGTTTGGTTCTAAAACTTGGGAAATTGGAAAAGTTGCTAAACAAGCCACAACTTTGGAATATTGATTTGAGAATATGGGTTGACTATAAATAGTAAATGATAATTTTCCTTAAAAGAGGATACAAAGAACTTCAAATAAAAGTTTGAATCACCACATTTGAAATTATTTGGAGAAAGTTATGATTTTTGCAAAGTTATTGGAAAGTGTAAAAGTTAAGAAAAAAGATAATTTGGATAAGTGTATAAATAAGAAGAAATAAATGATAAAGGTAATGATTTTCTTCTTTTATGATTGGATAAAGAAAACACCTCTTAATGAGAAGCAAAGTGTTAACGTAAAAGGGGTAGAATTTGGGAAATAGGAATGAAAATAAAATTCTGTCAAAGTTATTATACGCAGAATTGATACAGATCTTTATATGTATATGCAATGTCTTGGATTAGACACTTGCCCGAGCCTTGATAATTCTTCAACTTTTAATATATTTGAGATATATTTTTGATGTATTTAGAGAGTTATCAGTATAATTTTAAAAGATTCTGAGTTTAAAATAATAAATTTATCAAATAGTGCAATATCTTAGAGATTTATTAAATCATAACTGATGATAAGAATAATTTAAAGTTTTTAAAAATTCTTATTTTTATTTCATTCTATTTCCTTTTATTTTATTATTTTGTTATTCTTAGAAAGCAATGGATAGAGAAGATCTTGGCAAATCAAGAGGGGAAAAAGAAAGATTTAAAGAATAAAAAAAGAAAGAATCAGCAGTGGCGGTTTGCAAAAAGCAATATATATATTGAGGACGCCTAGGAGAGGAGGTGTGTGGAGACTAGGGGTGGAAACAGGCCAAAATGCCTGTCAGGGGTCTGTGGCCTGGTCTGTAAAAGCCTGTACAGGTCAAGCCTTTTACAGGCCTAGACCGCCTGCAAAGCCCGTTTCCATAAACAGGCCAGGCCCAGGCCATCTGATAGGCCTCTTTGGCCTGTCAGGCGGCCTGGCCTTTTTTTTTTTATATATCAATTATATTTTAAATTATGCCTTTAGCTTCTAGGTTTTACTGTAGTTCTCATTTCTTCGAATAAGCTTTCTGGTTCTGGCATCTCCTGAGCTCCAGTGGCGTCGTAGCTTCCAACCTCCTCCATCGCATCATCGTCTTCTTCCAGCCATCGGTTCCATCCGTCGAGCCAAACCATTGTTGTCTTCTTCCACTCAAAAAACAAAATCATTGCCGTCACCAGCTTCTTCCACTCGAGAAACAGGTGCCGATGAAGAGCATCAGAGGAGCTTGGTGGATGGATAAGGAATGAGACTGATAAAAGAGGCTAGAGTTGTAGAAGCGACTACCATCTTTGAAACAGGGGCTCAGTTCCTTGTTTCTCTAGGATCGGAATACTCTGTTTTTCAATTATCGTTCAGAAAAGCCATGGGTTAAAAAAAACAAAGAATTTCAGAAGATCCATCTGCTTTCGCTTCGAGGTACTTCTAATTTGTAAATAACTTTCTTTGCTCTCCTATTAACCCTCTTTGAGCTCCCTGTCCATCCTTGCTCCATTGCTTTTTTTGTGTTTACGTGGGAATGTTTGAATAAAGATTTTTATTCTGTTGATTGATTGTGTTGCTATATTTGTTTGTTTCGGATCCATTTAACCATCTTACGTGGGAATGCTGCTATATTTTTTTGTTACCTGCACTTGAAACTCCGTTAAATCAAATCCTCAATTTGTTAGATTCCTAATCATTGGTTGGTTGTTGTCTGCTCATGCTAACACATGGTTGATTAAAATGCTCATGTTTTAACAACTGGAGTGAGAATGGAAGCAAATCTCGACTTGTATTGTGGAAAAGTCTGTCCATAGCTGGTTAAAAGATGTAGAATCATCTAACATGTCAATTCTTTAAAAATTTGCTATATCTAATGAACTTAAGAATACAGAAACTTATAGCTTTAATCTTAGTGGGGCCATTGGCTTTCCTCTAATCTTGCCTGTGAAACTACTGACATGTTGCATAATAGTGAAGCCGATTTAAAAATAGGAATTAAAACATAGTGCTTGGCAAGAGATTTCCTCAGTTCAATAGCACGGTTTTCTTAAGCTTTCATTGATAAAAAGCATGAGATTTCTGTCATGATTTGTTAAATTAACGTTTTGGGTGTTCAGGATGAGATTCTGATAGAAGAGCTGGCATTTGAAGAATTTTGGCAATGGAATGTGGAGGAGTCAATATGCCAGGGAAACACAGCCATTTATAGAGGACGTTGTTCTGCATGTAACAAATTGGGGATTTGATTTAAAGGAGCTTCAGGTGCATAAGAAGTGCCAAACACTTTCTGAGTCATCCATGCAATATAGCTTGGCAAATCCCTAGTGGTGGTTAGATTGATATTGAAAGCTTGATCAATCACTTTCTGTTTGACTAACATAAGCAATAGGGATTGTTGTTCTTTTACTTATCAAATGGTGCTAGCTAGTTGCCATGAGTGTGGCCTAATTGGATGGCATAGATTGAATCTAAACTTTGATGTATATCCATATTAGACACATGTACTATGTACCGTTTGAGTGGTGGAGGTTCCAGAATTGTCTGAGCGTGGGAAAGAAGTTGAAGATAGCTTTTCTCTTTCTTCCTTCCTTTTTTCTCCAATGGAAAAGCCTCGGTTTCTACACAGCATTTAAAAGCTTAAGAAAAAAGAGACTGTAATTTACAAAGAAATTGACTTTTCTTTTGGCTCTCTCCTCTCATTTTTCTCTTCTTTTCTTTTTTACTTCGGGTTCTAATATGGATAGCTACTAGTTGGTAGGCAAGGCTTTTCTTAGCCAAGATTGAGACTTGCAAATAGAAATGCCTTCACGTGATGCCTTGGATATGTAACACTATATGAAAGCTTTTCCTTAATATATTCTATGTTTTAAATTTACTGGATTATGCCTTCATGTGATGGCTTGAAGATATGATGTTTTGTGGCTAATGATTAATGGCTATGCTTTATCTTGTTAGTGTTGAACAGTTATTGCAATGATAGATATTTCATGTTGGTTGAATTGTATTATTAGGTTGTGCTTTGTTGATTAATTAGATTTTAACATTTTTTATTTATTTTGGATGATTTTAATTGACTATTGTGATGCATAAATTTTTCTTATCAGGCCTGTTTTCAGCCTGTTTTAGGCGACCTGTTAGCTTGTTACCTGAAAGCAGGCTTTTATACAAACTTCAGGCCAGGCCAGGCCAGGCCTTAAATAGGCCCTGGCTTAGGCTTGAAAAAATGCCTGTATCAGGCCACAGGCCAGACCAGTTTCATACAAAACAGGCCTGGCCTGTTTGGGGTGGAGCCTAACCGGTTTTCACCCCTAATCATAGCCTCCTGCACATTACTCTGCTATCCTTCCTGTTTCGTGTGCAACTCCTTCACAACTTTGTCTTTATTCATTTGATTCTTAACAATAGTTGAATCATTTGCTTGCTTGTACTTCCACTAATACGCAGGGACCTTTTTTGTGTGAAGGGTTGCTTTCTCCTTTGATTGGACGCTTGCCTCCGTCTCTTGCAACATATCATACCTCAAACCACTCCCTGTTGACAGAGAACTGGTAGGTGCTTTGGTCTGTGTTTTTTCCACTGTCTCTGTTCTATTTAATCTCTGCTTTGGAAAATTTTTTACCTTCATCCATGCTCTGTACTCTTCTTCAACGGATATGCCAAGCATGCTAACGAATGGCTACTTCCCCTAATGCTCCTGTGTCATCGGCAGTGTAGAGGTTGCTGAAGCCTCCTTTTCCGGTGTGGACGAGGAGATGGAGGTAGTAAGAGATCAACTCTGCTGATTATGGCCATACATTCCGCACTTGAGACATGACATTGAAACCTTCATACTTTACTGTGTAAATCTTTTTCCTGAGAACAAATCGTGACTACAATTGTTTACTCAGACCCACTTCCACTCTTACTCTAGAAAACTTACCCCTTTCTATAGCAAGATTCTTATTTTCCTTCTAAGCAATGGTATTCAAATCTACCTTCAAAGCTTTCCCGATCAAATTCCCCAATTTCAGAAGGCAATCCTCTGAGTACACATGGAGAGATAAAGTTGGAACTCTAACCCAAACAGCTAATTTCCTCCCCTTATTGCAGTACGGGTTAAAATTAGGTCTCCAACGTTGCACAGCTAAGTAGTCGCCCTATATTAGCCAAGGGCCATCAAATAGAAGTTTAGAGCATGAAGCCCTTTCAGGTGATCTGAACATATAATAATTATTGGGTAAGTCAACAATTTCAAATTTGTCCGATCAAAGTAATCAGAAAAGTCTATCCTTCAACATTTGTAGACTTGTTGGTTTCCCCACAAGGGTTAAAATAAGTGCATCCTTCCAAGGACGGCACAACCCCTTTAACCGATCATTTGGCATATGTAGCTTCGGTATTGTCTCAAGAACTCTCTTGCTCTTCAATCATCAAAGGAGCATATTCCTCCTCTTCCTTTATCCAATCTTGCAACTGCTCCTCCAAGTCTTTTTCCAAAGATTTCTCTTCTTCCCCTAAAAGATTGGTTTTGTAGGAGATTTGACCTCTGGGAGCATAGTTGGAATTCGACCCAAGTTAGGCACCTTGTTTAGTGTTATCCTGAACCGGGGCTTCACCCATGTTAATCTTTCTGGTCCTACTAGGTTGTGCCGGTGGAAGAAATTCCTCTCCCATTTTCGTATCTCCATTCATTTTCTTAATGTTCCTACCTAAAAGATCATCTTCCTCCGTGGACAACGTTCTCCCTCCATCCTTGGTCCCCTGATTGATCGACTGCAATGTGTGCTCCCTCGTTCTCTCACTGGCTCGCTCACTCATCTCTTCCCGCAACCAACTCTTGTGAATGACAGGTTGCCCGAGCAATAATGTCATATGTGTATTATGTATATCTCCATTGCAATCTTTTTGTATATTTCCAATGGATTCGCCCATTTTAGAGTAGACCTCATCATTCATAGGGAAAGAGTAAACCATGACATGGGTATGATGAGTTTGAATTATGCATTACGAAATCTCCGTATGTCTCTGCTGTGATATTGTTGTTGACCAAGTTTTTTCTGTCACTATGTCTCTGTTGTTATAATCTTAACGAAAGAACTAAATAAATAACTTCTCTTCTAAGATGCAACGAAGACCCCCTCTCTATTTTGTCCCTAGATTATTGCCAGAAGTAATTAATCTTATTATGTTAATGGTCACCTATTTAACATTCATATTGCTTAATGCTATGAGTTTTGTTGCTTGTCAATATCTCAAGCGTCTTTTTAAGCCAAATGTTTTTCCTATCTGACATTTGGTTGTTTGAAACCCATTTCTTAAATAATTTTAAGCCCCCTCTTGATCATGCTTCATCATGTATTTCGTTTGGCGTGAGAAGTTTGTGGGCTGATATGTCTTGAATACTTTCACATCTCCAATAGTTTTCTAAAACCTGTCATCCCATGCAACTGCCACTCGCATGTTAGTTGCCTGGTCAAATAGTTACACTGAAGAGGCGTTCATCTTATACAACAATTGTTACTTATTTTTTATTGTTATTCATTCCAGTCATTTACAACTTCAATATGAAGTTGCATGTGTATCTGGAATAACATCATTTTCCATTAACTGCCTCCTTTAGTCACAATTTTGTTGTCATATATTAGCTTCATTTTTGGGCAAAAAATAAAATAAAATTAGCTTCATTTGGCTGTGCAATGCGCGGGGGATCTCCCTCTAGTTATCATAAAAAAGGAATACACATACATTTTCTATTAACTCCTAGATGTATGATTTAAACAAAGTTATTAATAATGTAATTTATTTTAAACCTCAAGAAACACATAATCTAATATAATTCATATTAAGTTTGGTTACAACTATCAGTTTTCTTTGAGAAATTAGGGATACTGATATTGTTAGAGGATTAAGTGTTTGTTTAGAAAACCCCAGGACAATTTAAAAACACTTTTACGTAAATCGAAATAAAATTTTTTTATATACTTACTGCAGCTTTGTAAAATCATATAAAATAAATTAATCTAAACACTAACTAACTGGAATGAGTAAAACAAATTGGAAGCAAGTCCAAGTATTGGAAGTCTTTGAAGATAATTGTATGTTTGCAATTATTCAGTTCAATTGGCAGGCGCAAAATTGCATCCAAACAAATTTGTCCGGCGCAAAAAATCAGCTCCTATTTTCAAATTGAGGTCACATTTGCCACTTCGTACCGGGGACTGCGGCGACTACTTTCCCTAGCTTCTAGGTTCGGCTTCTCCCACTGTCTCTAGTTTTCTTCTGCAAATGTAATCTTCATGTGTATTCGTCTCCATCTATTTTAATTTACTTTAAACTTCGAATCTACCATTGTGTTTTGCTTTCTTTTCTTTACTTCTTTTTCAATATTTGCTCGGTTACCTGCCTTGTGAGTGTCATTGAAGAGAATTTCAGATGTCAAATACTCAAAATGATGAGTTCGCTGATGTTCGGCCGTAATTGGACATGGTTAAGAAATGATTCTTCTATCCTATCTAACTTTAGATCGCAATTAAAACTCTAGATCTATATCAAAATTGACGCATGACACTGCACAAGAGAATTAGTAATCTGTTTTTTTTTTTTGGTTTAATACTTGTTTATCTTATACACAGCAATTTTGCTTCGAGCTCGTAGGATTAGGATGCGTATGTTAAGATTTGCGTGTCATTTCTTTTATCTTTCATCCCCGCTCTCATGTATTTTACGAATAGGGCGAAGGCTGTTGAATGGTCAAATATGGCAGAATTGAGCTTGGGTATTCTTATTGATATTGTTGATGAGGAATGGATGGGAGATACACTCCCTGACGATGGTATGTTCTTACCCTATTTAATTGGGATATAACCTCTGTGATTTCAAACATGACGAAGAATGTCTCCCTATAGCCTTTTGAGCTTGATTTAAATGCGCCTTAACCTATTGTTCTCACAGATCTTCCACTACCTCCAACACTGATGGTTCGGACAGACGATACTGAGGAGTCAAGTATGTTATCCTAAGTCCTAATTGAGTCATGTGCTTTATTCTTAAATTTAACGCTTCCATCAATTTTCTACGATTCTTAGGTAACTTCTTGTTTGTTAGCCTATGAAGTCTTGTGACACAACATAAGAGGGGAAAAAGAAAAAGGAATAGAATGAAACTGTTTCTTGCCAAAGATGTCCAGTTCGGATGTCTTTGGACTGAGAATATAATAAATGCACACCTTTTATTGGAGATTTGTACCCGATTTTCTTCTTGATTTTAACATCTAGCCATTGCTTTGTTGTTAATCAGATCAGGAGTCTCAACAAGTTAATGCGGATGCTTGGCATGATCTTGCCATAGGCCCAGAATAAAAACCTTGTTTGTCAATGAGCGTCATACTTAGTGAGTAGACGGTGTTTTCTGTATGTTTGTGTCATATCATCCATTCTGTACTTCTATCAAGTATATTTTTGAATTCCTAGTTTTTTGTTTTGTCATTCTACATAGTGTGATTAGAGAAGGAATGTTAATGATATATGGACTTAATTAGTTAGCCTCCTGAGAGCTATCTCACTTATTTTATATGATCTAAGGCACATATAGTGCTTCCTACTAGCACTCATAACAGATTTATATCCATGCAATTTTTGACCATTAATATATGAATATAATTTACTTTGCACTTTGAGATGCGTAGTAGTTCATAGCATTATTATTATTTTTTTTATATTGTTTTTTTGGGGGTTGGGGTGGGGGCATAATGTGTAGGATGGTTGTATCTATAATGCATTAAAATTGAGGAGTACAAATTACAAAAAAGTTAAATTAAAAAAGGAATCCAACTCTTCGGTGTTCCAGGATGCCTCTTCATAATGTATCAGACAACATATTGGCATAGCTGTGGACGAAATTTCCAATGGAGAAAAGGGGGCAAGTGAAGCCTCTTGGGAGAAATATATGGACCCTAGAAGCTTGTTGCAGGCTACCATACTAGATTATCTTCAATAGAATGCTTTATTTACAGACAAAAATATCTTAACGACATAATCATCTCCCATGTGCAAATATCAGAAATACAGTAAGAATACTAATCATGCGACGAAGTCTCTCAAAGAGGCTACGGCTGGTGGCATTGTAGTTTAATTTACTACTACATCTGGTGGTACTGAATTGCTTGTTGACGCTGCTTGAACAGTTTCCCCTCTACCAATTGGAAGTATATCACTTGCAGATGCAGAGTGAGCAACATTATCAACAATGATTTCTCTTTATTCCATTTGGGGAGGTGCATGTTCAGAGTCAGAGGTAACCTATGGTTGAAGTGGATCACTAACAGGTGGAGTTGAGTTTGAAGTAGATTGTGATGGAAGTAGATCACTAACTAGTGCAGAAGTTGGGGTTGATGCAGACTGCTTCGAGACATTCATTGGCACTATGGTCATTGAAGATGTCATCGTGGATGCAGTCTGATTCAAAGTATTCAATGGCATTGTTGTGGTTGCAGGAGGTTTTGGTGTCGATTTAGACTGCTTTAAAACGTTCTTTGGCACTGTTGGAGTTGCAAGAGGTGTTGGTATGGATCCAAATTGCTTCAAAGCATTTACTGGAGCTGTTGTAGTAGTAAGAGTTGTTAGGGTAGATCCAGATTGCTTTAAGGTGCTCATTGGCACTCCTGTTGTTGGAGGCGTTGGAGGCTTTGGTGTCGGTTCACATTGCTTTAAAGCAGTCACTGATTGTGTTGTGATTGTGGGAAGTGTTGGTGATGATTTTGAATGCTTTAAATCTTTCACTGGTTCTATTGTGGTTGTAGGAAACAGTGGTGTTGATTTAGATTGCTTTAGGGCCTTCACAGGCTCATTTGTGGTTGTAGAAAGTGGTGTTGTGGATACAGTTTGCTTCAAAGTATTCATGGGCGCTGTTGTAGAAGCAGGAACTGTGGGCATTGGTGTTGATGCGGGTTGCTTCAAAGCATTCATTGGCATTTTTGTGGTATTAGTTGGTGCCTCCAGGGCCAATGGCCGGCCCGGTGGCTGCTGTGAATTTTGTGCAGTAGATGGTGATTTTTTCTGGATCGTGAAAGAAGCGGAGAGAAATCATCCCTGGGGGCAAGATTTCAATTGGTGGCTGTTTTTTTTGCTTCTACCAACGTTGTCAGCTTAGGTTCCTCAAGAGAGGCAAGGAATGCATCTGTAGCATCTGTTTTGTGCGATTTTATTGGCTCAACTTCTCTCTGTAGCATTTGGTTCCAAGCTTGAAGCATGCTCATCATAGTTCGATTTCCATAAGTTTACGTATATTTGACGCGAATTCAAGTTGGCGGAGCCTGCTCGAATTGTTCTGGTCCAGTATTGAAAAGTAAAACGAATATCAGGGGGCTTATATATATTTCAAGTTTGAAGCCGCTCTTCTTACTGATCTTATTTTAATTTTCAATTCCGATTCTAATTTATCCATGTCTTCAATAACGGTAATCCCTCTGGTAAAAAGTAACGATAATCCCGAAATAGCGCGATTCGCTTTTTTAGGGGATTCTAGGACACCATTGCAGGGGAAGTTTGGAAGCATTAGGTTGTGCCCGGCATCCAGCATGGCATCAATTGATGGCTTAACGCTGTTTGGTTCGATATCTGCGTTCGTTGAGAACAGTGCGAGCTAAAGCAGGTGAAGGTGAAGAACTCGAAGAAGATGGACGTCTCAAAATGGTCATGGTGACGATTTGTTCAACATGTTGCGTGGCTAGCTCTTGATCAGTGTTGTAATTTGGTTGATTGAAATATGCATCACTCAAATTGAAATGCATTTTATCATGGGAGAATTAAAGAGAATGAAACACGTCATTGTATCTTATGAAAGTTCAGTTACATATTGTATAAACTCAATTTCATTTCAAAAAAATCAGTTACATAATGTAAAAGTTCAATTGTACATAAAATGAAAACTCAGTTATATAATATGAAAAATTAATTACTTAATTTGATAGATCCTATTTTACAATCAATTTGCCAACCTCTTATTCTAATCCCTTTTTTTTTAAAGTGTTAAATCAATATGGACCGTCTCTTCTATTAAAGTAATCAGTAATGATAAGTAACTAAATGTATAGCCGCATCTAGACGGTTCAAAACTTCGAGCATCTTTGGAAATGATTTTTGAAAAGTAATTGTACACAATTTGAAGTAAGTACGTGAGAGGAGTTCTATCTTGACTTGTCAAAAAGTACTTCTAGAAACATTTTTGTAAGGAAGCCAAACATGCTCGACCGCCAACTACAGTAGCAATTTTATACAATTTTTTTATACGGTTTTAAAGTGAAAGATTCTTATGTTATATAATTTTTTAATTACATTTACGCTATTCCAATAAAAATTGTATAATTCTAATTTAAAAACTAAGTTGATTAGCTATCATAACAAATAAACAGACCTAAATTAGTTTTTGTTAGTATTCAAGTCCTAGGTAAAATTAATTTTATAATTGCATTTATCACGTCACTAAATTAAAAAAAAAAAAAGCTTGCCGGACATTACGCAATCTTTCATATTATTTTAATTTAATCTTTTGGGCCCAAAGTTGGCAAAAAAAAAATCTATTAGGCCCAAGAAAATGATTTATTGGTCAATCACTTTCGATTTTGAGTTCCAGCGCAACTAATCTAACTTCGAGTCTTCAAATCGGATATCGGCTGTCTTCACTAGAAGGCGGTGAAATGGCTTCAGCGCTCTTCCCTCTGCTCGCTTTGTTTCTGGCCTTCTCCGTTCCTTGTTACTAGGTATTTCTTATTTTCGCTCCCTTGTTCCTGATTTTTACGATATCATTATTTGCTGTCTTGATTTAATTTCCATATATTTGATTTCTCCCCTACTGTTTGTGTAATTGATGAAAATAAAATTCCCGCGCTTGGGTTTTTCCTTCTTTTCTTTCTTTTCAAATTCAAATCCTTTGAGGCATGCTGCAACCTGAACTTACAAGCAAATAAAAGGCTGCCCTTCTATCAAATATGAGACGTTGATATGTTTGATTGTGATAGTTTTGGAAAAGAGAGTTACAGTGGCAGAGCTCCCCTCTGGGATGCTGAATGTGACCATGGCAGCGTTGTCTGCTTTTGCGCTCTCTCTTGTTATTGTTAAGAGTGCCTTTAACTTATTTTAGGTGTAAATTATTGTTCGAGCGATGATATGAGATCACTTTATTATGAACTAAATAATTATATGTTGTTAACAGATTATTGAGGCGGAAGGAGAAAAAATTTCGAGTATCAAGCTCAATTCTCATATTCTTCAGGTAATTTCCATTCCATGCAATCAAATCTAATATTTTGTTCAACCCGTGAGATAAACTATTCCTGACTGGCCAATACCAATCAGAAAAATGTCTTACTCAACCAGATTCCTGATACGCGAATGGTGTTATCATCTAAGTGTTTTTTCTTTGGTTCAAGTGGTGTTTTAAACTTTAGACATTGCCATGCAGGAGTCAGTCATTAAGCAGATTAATGAAAATCCAAAGGCAGGATGGGAGGTTGCCATGAATCCTCGCTTCTCCAATTATACTGTTAGCATTCGACTTGCCCTAACCTTTTTTTAATCTCTCTTCACTGTATAATGTGCTTTTTGCGTGCGCATACTTGATTTTGCAATATGCTACAAGTTTCCAAGATCTTATCTTCATTTCACAAGTTGGACAATTTAAGCAGTTTTTGGAGTCAAACCAACGCCTAAAAAGGATTTGAGCAATACTCCTGTTGTAACCCATTCAAAATCGGTAAAATTGCCAAATGAGTTTGACGCAAGAACTGCTTGGTCACAGTGCAGCACTATTGGAAGAATTCTAGGTTGTCTACCTGCTCCTTCTCCTTGATGTTATATTCTTAGATAACTGATTAATTTGTAACAAAGTGCTACTCATCTCTTTCCTCAATAAATGCATGGAATGGTGAATAATTTCTTGACTAAAGATCAGGTAATTCTGTTCACTGTTTTGCAGTGACAACTTTCTATAAATTGAAGGTTAAAAATTTCTTAGCCGGTCTATTTACTGACTGTTCAGGGTCACTGTGGTTCTTGTTGGGCATTTGGCGCTGTTGAATCACTGTCAGATCGTTTTTGCATTCATTTTGGCATGGTAACTGACATCTGTTTTTATTTTATCTTGGTTACTGCTTGTTGGGTGTTTATCTTCTCAAATTTGTAGTCTATTCTCTCCCACTCCAGGTTTTATAGTCTATATGTTTTAACTGCAGAACGTATCTCTATCTGTTAATGACCTTCTTGCCTGCTGTGGATTTTTGTGTGGGTCTGGCTGTAATGGGGGGTATTCTCTCTTTGCATGGTGATACTTAGTCCATCATGGTGTTGTCACTGAAGAGGTAAGGAGTTTCCAATTTACCCTCATTATTTCATTCTGGTAAAACTTCATATAAAGCGGTTAAAGATGAAAATTCAAGAGTCATCCGTTGGATCTTGCCTTTATTTTGCTGCTAAAATTTTATTGGAGAATCTTCCGTTTAATCTAGGCCTCATATTCATATTCTTGCCTTTGCACTCATTGCGAAAAATGTTTAAATGCATCAGTGTGACCCATACTTTGATGATATTGGCTGTTCTCATCCTGGTTGTGAGCCTGCATATCCTACTCCCAAGTGTGTCAGGAAGTGTGTGAATCGGAATCAGTTTTGGAGAAAGTCAAAGCATTACAGTGTCAATGCATACAGGATCAATTCAGATCCCAATGATATCATGGCAGAAGTCTATAAGAATGGGCCGGCTAAGGTCTCGTTCACTGTTTATGAGGTAAATGACAGCTGTTAGAGTATTTTTTTTTTTATTGAATTGCTGCAACTTCACTACAATAGTTTAAAAAATTATTTCCTACCTACCTTTTGGATCCATAAAACCACTTGGTAGAGTTTTTACCTTTTTAATTGTTTTTATAGTTTATCATTTTATCTACAGATTATCAATTCAGTCGCAAGAGACTGAAACTAGTGCTTGCAGATTTTACTATATATGTATAAATTTACCTAAACAGTAACTATTAAAGCTTAGAGTGCACGAAAGCATTGTGATCTGCCCAAAGGTTGCCCTAATGACCCGAAGCACAAAGCAAACTTCAATTTCAGGACGTCAAACAAATAGATTATATTTTAATCTTCTTGTGGTTGGAGTAGTCACAATCATTTCTGTTAGCGTTGGCATAATCGTCACTCATTTGACCTTTTACAGGATTTTGCTCACTACAAATCAGGAGTTTACAAACACCTCATTGGGGACGCACTAGGAGGTCATGCTGTGAAGCTAATTGGGTGGGGAACAACCGATGATGGAGAGGACTATTGGGTACGCTAATCCATTCCTGATTATAGACCCTTAATTTTTTGAAGCCTCATATATTAATAGAGTTCCATGTTTGTTAATCTTATTCCTGTTTTCAACATTTCAGCTCCTCGCAAATCAGTGGAATAGAAGTTGGGGAGATGTAAGCTTCTTCAATCATCTTTCTTGAATTGAACTAACTGTGTCTATATGTATGCCATTCTTCATCATCAATTTTAATCCAAGTGCAAGATGGATACTTCAAGATAAGAAGAGGAACAAATGAGTGTGGTATTGAACAAGATGTTGTTGCTAGCTTGCCTTCCACGAAAAACCTCGTCAGAGAGGTTGCAGCCGATGATGGTGACGGTGATGCTTGGTTCTCAATGTAAATATGTAACCCAACTAGATACTACACGTGTATTAAACACCCTGCCCTGAATGTTGTGCTATTATTGTAAGAATGTGAACAAAATGTACGAAAATTTAAATTTCAATAATGAAAGGCTCTTGCATTACAGGGGGTTTTTCTTTTTTTATTTTTTTTGCCCCAGGGGGGGTGGGGTTGAAGGGTGGCGACTTCTACGAGTTGTTGTCACAATTACCAAGAATCTCGCAGCAGTTAGCCTAGATCTTTGAGTAAATGATGACCCCGTAAATCCGCCGTTGACAGCCGTGCTAAAATTGGATGTGATGATTAATTTTGCCAGGGCATATGATTTCCTGCAGGAGAGGCGAGATGAACGGTGGATGATTCTGGTAGATCATAAAGTGGATCGCGGGGCGAATTATGATAATTAATAAGGAAAATGACGGTGAGATCTCCATTGAGATATCCTAGGCCTTCAATTCTATTTCTTTATCGTCAAATAATAGCTGAAGTGTGAAAGAACTTGCTATCCCCCCCCCCCCCCCCTATTTCAACTGTAACACCAAACGTTGATAGGGGTCTAACACCCTGAGGGACTCTAGAGTGGGTGAAGGGGGAAGGGAGACGCAGTAGACAGGGTGCACTCAAGTCCCACATCAGTTAGACTTGTCCAAAATGAAGGCCATGTATGTAGTCAAGGTGTGACCTTTAACATCCGAGACGCTTTTTGAGTGATTATGGGATCCCAAAAGGATAAAACCCTGTGCCTGCGGGCGGTTAAATAGGGACAATACCTCATGATGTCACATCAACCAGCTATAAAGCGATTTTTGGTAACATATTAGCTCTTCTTGGGTGGTAACCTTGTTATATTCATTCCATAATTCCCTTTCTATTTGCACCAGGTGTTGATTATCCCAGCTACTTCTGGCTCTTTCAACCCCATCGGTTCTTCTCAGGACCTTTTCCTTCTTAGCCTTAAAGGTGCCTACTTTCTTTTTGTTCCACTCTTATGCCTCTTAACAAAACATTTAATTTTGTTTGACCAATTTTCCAAGCTCCAACTCTTTCTGACAACATCATCAAACCCCTCTTAAGAAACCATGCTGCTTGACAACGAAAAGGGGCATGGAATTTGTGATCACAAGTAGCAGGGGAGCTTCTAAAAAAGATTGGGTGATGATCAGAGCCAAATTTGTTAAGATGATGGACCTTAGACAAAGGGGAAAGAGTAATCCAACTGACATTCGTGAAAAGCCAATCAATTTTCTGTTTAAGAGTGTCCCATTTCTAGGTGAATTTGTGTCCCACCGCCTTCATCTCCACTAACCAAACCAAATTTGATGAATACAATTAGCAAATTGCCTCATTGAACGAAAATTTGGGGTTGAAACCCCCCCCCCCCCCCCCCCCAAAAAAAAAAAATTCATCATTAGAAAGGTAGGAATTAAAGTCACCAATCACTATCCATGGGCCAGAGACATCTTCACTCAACTCTCTCAGTTCATTCCATAGATTTTGGTGAAGGTGATAAAAAGGTTCATCATACACACAAGATAATACGAAGCATTGAGGGTCATTTGAAGGAGAAACTTCAACATGAAGAGCTTGGATCGATGAAGATATATAATGGATATTAAATTCCTCCTCATTGCAAAGTAACCAACTTCCACTAGCATAACCAGTTGCTTCCAATCTAATCCACCTATTAAAATCCAACTTCTTGATGATATCATCAGCTTTCTTTCTACTCATTCGAGTTTCAACAAGGATCAAAATGTTAACATTATTACCCCTAAGAAGATCTCTAACTCTATCAGGAAAATATTTAGAATCTACCATTTCAAGACAAGATATTCGTAGACATGATTAAAAAATGGAGAAAAATAACCTTGGCCAAAGCTTTAACACACAACATCTGTATGGTTTCCAGCTGTACATCATCTCCGTGAAAATCCTCCCTGACTTCATCTTGGACTTCATACCATGGATCATTGTATCCATTTATCTCCTTCATTGTCTAGTAATCCTCATGGACTGCCAACGGGTCGGTGGTTTTGGAGGCTCCATCCCTTTAATCACGTCTTCTTTACTAGCCAAGCCCTGTTCAATGTTCAAATGGTTTCTGTGCGCATTGTCGGGTATTGTCGTTGTGTCTGTGCTTGAGGTTTCACCACTAAACTTCTCATAAGCCTTATCTAAATAAAGAACTTTGCTATTTAGTAGGGAGCCAAAAATAAGCTAGCGGTCTCTCCTAGCTTTTTTTTTCTTTATTAGGGGGAAACTATTTTAGGCGGGGTCATCGCTGCACATTTCTTGCTACCTAATTTCTTTTCAGCTAGGCCTTTTCCAACTCTTGGGCTTGAGTCTCCAAGTGTAAATCCCAGGTTAGTCTCCATAGGCCCAATCTTGTCCTCCGCCCAATTTCTTATCAATTGGGCCTTTTCCACCTTGTCTTTGTCCACCTTTTGCTTCTTTTTCTCTTCTCTAACCCTCAGTATCACAGTTAGAGGTGAAAAAAAGGCTAGACGGCCTGTCAGGGGCCTGTGACCTAACATGTACAGGTCAGGCCTTTTACAGGCCTAGGCTTCTTGCAAAGCCTGTTTCCATAAACAGGTCAGGCCTAGGCCAACTGATAGGCCTCTTTGGCCTGTTAGGCGGCCTGGCCTTTTATATATATATATATATATATCAATTATATTTTAAATTATGCCTTTAGCTTCTAGGTTTTACTGGAGTTCTCATTTCTTTGAATAAGCTTCCTGGTTTTGGCATCTCCTGAGCTCCAGCAGCGTCGTAGCTTCCAACCTCCTCCATCACGTCGTTGTCTTCTTCCAGTCATCGGTTCTATCCGTCGAGCCCAACCATTGTTGTCTTCTTCCACTCAAGAAACAAAATCATTGCCATCACCAGCTTCTTCCACTCGAGAAACAAGTGCCGATGAAGAGCATCGGAGGAGCTTGGTGGATGGATAAGGAGTGAGACTGATAAAAGAGGCTAGAGTTGCAGAAGCGACTACCATCTTTGAAACAGGGGCCCAGTTCCTTGTTTCTCTAGGATCGGAATACTCTGTTTTTCAATTATCGCTCAGAAAAGCCTTGGGTTAAAAAAACAAAGAATTTCAGATGATTCATCTGCTTTCGCTTTGAGGTACTTCTAATTTGTAAATAACTTTCTTTGATCTCCTATTAACCCTCTTTGAGCCTGTCCATCCTTGCTCCATTACTTTTTTTGTGTGTTTACGTGGGAATGTTTGAATAAAGATTTTTATTTTGTTGATTGATTGTGTTGCTATATTTGTTTGTTTCGGATCCATTTAACCATCTTACGTGGGAATGCTGCTATATTTTTTGTTACCTACACCTGAAGCTCTGTTAAATCAAATCCTCAATTTGTTAGATTCCCTGTGTAAATTCATGTCAGCTGGAAGCTACTGATCCATTAATCACTGGCTGTTGTTTGCTCATGCTAACACATGGTTGATTAAAATGCTCATGTTTTAACAACTGGAGTGAGAATGGAAGCAAACTCGACTTGTATTCTGGAAAAGTCTGTCTATAGCTGGTTAAAAGATGTAGAATCATCTAACATGTCAATTCTTTAAAAATTTGCTATATCTAATGAACTTAAGGATACATAAACTTATAGCTTTAATCTTAGTGGGCCAATTGGCTTTCCTCTAATCTTGCCTGTGAAACTACTGATATGTTGCATAATAGTGAAGCCGATTTAAAAATAGGAATTAAAACATAGTGCTTGGCAAGAGATTTCCTCAGTTCAATAGCACGGTTTTTCTTAAGCTTTCATTGATAAAAGGCATGAGATTTCTGTCATGATTTGTTAAATTAACATTTTGGGTGTTTAGGATGAGATTCTGATAGAAGAGCCGGCATTTGAAGAATTTTGGCAATGGAATGTGGAGGAGTCAATATGCCAGGGAAACACAGCCATTTATAGAGGACGCTGTTCTGCATGTAACAAATTGGGGATTTGATTTAACGGAGCTTCAGGTGCATAAGAAGTGCCAAACACTTTCTGAATCATCCATGCAATATAGCTTGGCAAATCCCTAATGATGGTTAGATTGATATTGAAAGCTTGATCAATCACTTTCTGTTTGACTAACATAAGCAATAGGGATTGTTGTTCTTTTACTTATCAAATGGTGCTAGCTAGTTGCCATGAGTGTGGCCTAATTGGATGGCATAGATTGAATCTAAACTTTGATGTATATCCATATTAGACACATGTACTATGTACCGTTTGAGTGGTGGAGTTCCAGAATTGTCTGAGCGTGGGAGAGAAGTTGAGGATAGCTTTTCTCTTCCTTCCTTCCTTTTTTCTCCAATGGAAAAACCTCGGTTTCTACACAACATTTAAAAGCTTAAGAAAAAAGAGACTGTAATATACAAAGAAATTGACTTTTCTTTTGGCTCTCTCCTCTCATTTTTCTCTTCTTTTCTTTTTTTACTCCGGGTTCTAATATGGATAGCTACTAGTTGGTAGGCAAGGCTTTTCTTAGCCAAGATTGAGACTTGCAAATAGAAATGCCTTCACGTGATGCCTTGGATATGTAACACTATATGAAAGCTTTTCCTTAATATATTCTGTGTTTTAAACTTATTGGATTATGCCTTCATGTGATGGCTTGAAGATATGATGTTTTGTGGCTAATGATTAATGGCTATGCTTTATCTTGTTAGTGTTGAATAGTTATTGCAATGATAGATATTTCATGTTGGTTGAATTGTATTATTAGGTTGTACCTTGTTGATTAATTAGATTTTAACATTTTTTATTTATTTTGGATGATTTTAATTGACTATTGTGATGCATAAATGTTTTTTGTCAAGCCTGTTATCGGCCTGTGTTAGGCGGCCTGTTAGCCTGTTATCTGAAAGTAGGCTTTTATACAGGCTTCAGGCCATGCCAGACCTTATACAGGCCCAGGCTCAGGCCTGAAAAAATGCCTGTTTCAGGCCACAAGTCCAGGCCAGGCTAGTTTCTTACAAAACAGGCCTGGCCTGTTTTCACCCCTAGTGGAGACATTGAAATTGACTCACATCATCATCCACGCCCGCATTCAACCACACACACACATTGACACGCACATTGAAGGAGGAGGGAGATGCAAGAGCGTCGCTGGAGAAGAATTTTTTTCATCATTGGCTGCATCTTTTTTTTATGATTTTCTTGAATCCGAATATTTCTATCATGGATTTGTTTAGAACCATGTGTGGCTAATTCTTTTTAAATTTAGAGTAGCTATGAACTGATTTAAGGATTTTAGCATATTTGAACTATTTATTTATGTTTAATTTTAATTATGTTTATTCAGTTTAAATTTATTGTTTGCTTAATGCCTAATCAACATTAATTATGAATGTGGGGAATTTAAATTAACCTTAGGAGATGGATCTATATTTGACCTTTAAACTGAATAATGTGAGATTAGAAATTATTTTAAATTGCCTTTAGGATAGGAATATATTTACGAGACTCACATAATCAAATTAAAGGGAAATAATTCTAATTAATGCCTCTTGAATAACTATATAAAGAATAATATTTTTATTTGAGATAGGGTTGTAGATAATCGAGAGACACTAAAGCTATTTAGATTTTAGACTGACAAATTAAAACTTAGATATATTTATTTGGGTAAAAACATGCTCTAAAACCTAAAGAAGGGATTAGACACTCTATATTGCTTGTGTCAATTAATATTTTCTAACATATTAGAATTAAAATTTTAGTTCAATTGAATTTATATTTTCATTATTCGTATTTTGATTCGCTCAACTTAAATAAAAATTAGATTTCTAATGCCTATTTACCTACTAAATTAAGTCTCTGTGAGATCGACCTTGATTTACCATATATTATTTTTACGATCCGTACACTCACAGTGCATAATTAAATTTTGGTAGCATCAAGCCTACTAAGGCAAGTGAAGAAAGAGGAAATCTGGAGAAGGTAAAATGAAAGAAAAGAGACAAATAGAAACTATCTTTATCTTATTCTTATATATTTAATTCTACGTGCTTATTTATGTCATATTTGTTATACATGATGTGGTAAAGTCCTTTTGGAAAGTTTCCCCTAAGTCACTCAAGAAGAGGTGTTACACTACTAGCTTGATGTGATGAAGTCCTATGAGATAGTTTTATGTATGGTTCAAAAACCCAAACTGGACTGGCCGGTTGAACCGATTCATGATCCGGTTTGGGTTGATGATAACTCGGCCAGTGGGTCAACCCGCTAATGACCCGGTCAACCCGATTAAAACCCGGGTTATATTTATTTTTATTTTTTTTGCCAAATGTATTTTTTTAATTAACTTTCTTCTTAAATGTTGTTTCCTTTGCTTTTTGTTGTTGTTGTTGTTGTTGTTGTTGAAATTACATTAAGTTCCTACGCAAAAAAATTAATATTAGAAATGTCTTAAAAAGTTGTTGATGACAAATAAAAGAGTATCATTGACAAACGAATAAGTTACCATTGGCAACCTTTGAGACCTTTATGATATTATTAATTTTCTTGTTTAGGATCTTAATGCAATTTTCCCTTTTTTTTGTTTACTGTTTTCATTAGTGACAAAAAAAAAAAAACTAGACGGCGTTTCTTACTTTCCTTTTTTTTCCCCTTAAAACATGGTTTTTTTATGATTCATTGTTAGCGTTTTATGGTTGATGAATGAATTTTAATGATTTTTTATTATAAATGATTATTAATTACAATAACTAAATGATTTTAACTGATAAAGATGAATATTTTAAAATTAACCATTATTAAAAGTGTTGTATTTTAACATTGTCAATTAAATATTATTATTTTAATATAGCCGGTTTGACCCTGATCTGACCTATTAACCCTTGATCTACTGTTTCAACTGGTTCAGTGCCCGATCCGATTTTTTGAATGTGATTTGCCAAGCTCTTTGAAACATCCTCCTACTAAAAAATCAAGCACCCACAATTGTCGGCCGTCAACCATTGCCAATCCCCCACCAACAACTGATGATAGCCACTGCCACTGCCTCTGCTTACCGCCCACCACTGCTAATCTTCACGACCACCACTCTGGCCAATTATTGTCACCCACTACTTGTCTTTGTCTAGCGCACCATCAATTGTCTTCAATTTTTTTTAAGAAAAAAGATATGTAAACATTTTTTAATTTCATGTTCCCAAGAAAAATAGTTCCTGAAATATTTTATGGCCTGCAGAGACAAAACTACATTTCTTTTTAGGAAAATGACAAGAAAATTACATTTGAAATAGGGAAACATAAAAAGCTGCTGCAAACTTGATAAAGGACAAATTGCTACTACGCAGCAATTTGGGTTTTTACTTTTTATGAGAAATGACAAAAATGCCCTTAGTTTAACAGCTGTGTTTGTATTTTCTCTCACCTCCCTTCTGTGCTCATTGTTTTAGGCTTAAACAGAGTGACATAAGGAGTGTTTGCCTCTTCTTCCCTCTGACGTCCATAAGTGGTTTTCGTGTGACCTTATCTGTCGTTCATTAGTTTCTCACCATTCGCTGGTTTGCCATTGAAGGTTGCTGGAATCGTTATTGCTGTGAAGCTTTATCGGTTGTTTCTCCCACCTGAACTTATGCTTCTGATGTTATTGTTTCATTCGTTAACAACTATGAATATGGTATTGATAACTATAACATCAATAATGACAACACATAACAATGCATTCGAATGAACTTAAAAATGCATTCAAATGAAAACCTCATTATCAACATATTCGAATGAAGCTTGAAGATGAGCATTAAAATCTTTAAGTCATTCGAATGAAGTTAAAAATGCATTCGAATGTACTTTCTCTGAGTTACGTATTGACAACTGTTCACTAACCGTTGACAATGCTATATATGTTATTGATAAGTTTACACAAGCTATTGACAACACCTGAACTTATGCCTTTAATGTTGTTATTTCATTCGTTAACAACTATGAATATAGTATTGACAACTATAACATCAATAATGACAATACATAACTCATTCGAATGAAGTATATTGTTTTTAACTGTGAAAACTGATTAGTATATATCATTCGAATATAAACTGAGGCATCCGAATGAATTTGTTTCTTTTTACAAATGAATTAGAAGCATTGCATTCGAATGACGTGATAGGTGAACGTTTATAAATTCAAATGAAAGCTAGAATGTTAAGTTTTACAAAAGCATTTGATTATGATATGTGAAATGTTTTCAAAATTGATTTTCATTTCGGACCAAGTAAGGATTTGATAAAAGAAGAAAAGAAATTGATTTGGTATTAACAACTATAAATAGAGTATTAACAATTCTAACATAAGTAATAGCAACTAATGTTATCATTCTCAGAACATGGACTTCGCGATGCCCATGTCCTTCCATTGATTTACGTATTGACAATGGTTCATTAGGTATTGATAACTTTACGCAAGCTATTGACATAAGTAATGTCAACTAATGTTATCATTCTCATAACATGGATTTCACTATGCCCATATCCTTCCATTGAGTTACGTATTGACAATGGTTCATTAGGCATTGATAGCTTTACGCAAGTTATTGACAACTCCTGAACTTATGCCCCTGATGTTGTTGTTTCATTCGTTGACAACTACAAATAGGGCATTGACAACTCTAACATCCGTAATGATAACTCCTAATAGGGTATTGTCAACTATAACATATGTAATGACAACTAACCTTTAAGTATTGTTTTCTTGTCATTGCCAACAGAAAGTTCATATTACTTACATACGTATCAACTATATACAGACAACACTAATAAACAGTATTGGCAATACTTTCAAGGATATTGACAACTTCACTAATGGCACCGACAACACTTCAGTATTCATGTGACAGCAAAAAGTTACAGATTTGCAAAATGAGAAATGAAAATTGTCATTTCACCTTCAATTATTTTTTTTATCATTGCCAACACAAATTTCATATTTCTTACATACTTATCAACTATATACAGACAACACTTATAAACAGCATTGACAACACTGTCAAAGATATTGACAATTTCACGGATGGCACTGACAACACTTCAGTATTCACGTGACAGCAAAAAGTTACAAATTTGCAAAATGAGAAATGAAAATTGCCATTTCACCTTCAAATATTATTTTATATCATTGCCAACACAAATTTCATATTACTTACATACATATCAACTATACACATATAACACTAATAAACAGTATTGACAACATTGTTAAGGATATTGACAACTTCACGGATGCCACCGACAATATTTCAGTATCCATGTGACAGCAAAAAGTTACAGATTTGCAAAATGAGAAATGAAAATCACCATTTCACCCTCAAGTATTTTTTTTTTGTCATTGCCAACACATATTTCATATTACTTATATACATATCAACTATATACAGACAACACTAATAAACAATATTGACAACACTGTCAAGGATATTAACAACACTGTCAAGGATATTAACAACTTCACGGATGGCATTGACAATACTTCAGCATTCATGTGACAGCAAAAAATTACAGATTTGCAAAATGGCAGGCGAACATTAATATTTCACCTTGACCTAATGTTTTCTTGTCATTGCCAACAAAACAAAGTAGTAGTGACAGACCTATACATGCCTACGTAACACAGAAATTCACATAAAACATTATGAGCTGTACAACCCCTAAATTCTTGTATTTTTACCACACATAGCTACTCAAGTTTAACTTGGGTTTGGAATTTTGCATGTTTATTTTGTGTGTTCAACTTGATGGCATAAGCTACACTGGTACATCTTGTTTTGAAACTGGGATTCTTGCCTTTTAGTTCTTAGCCTTCTCGTCTACATGAAAAAAACTCATATCCAATGTCATCTTCCGTGCTAACCATCAGAAAAGTCATCAACATGTTAGTTACCCACCAATAATTTTTTCCTCACTTTATAGAATGAGCACAACATAGTACTTCCTCCATTGACAACTTCAGTTTATGTTTTGACAGCTAGACGTATGGTATTGACTACACATATCACACATCCTTCCTGTTCAACCTCACACATGAACCCACGTACGTCATCACCCCAACAATCTTCCTCCCATTTTCTCTCTACCTTATCTGTCATACCCAAGCCATCCTCACCCCGTCTTCACCTTCAAACCCACTTGCCCACAACTAAACTCAATAAAAATTAACTACGGCAACAGCACGGTAATGGTTAGAGGGGTAGGAGAAGAATTTTTGCGTGAAAAATGATTTCAACTTACCTCCTCTTTCAGCTTTCAAGCTCCAATGAAGTACTCAGGAAGCTTCATCACTCTCTCTTCAAAACATATTGCTTCATGTCTGTCTCACATTGCTTTTGATCTTTTATAGCTTAAGGGGGCATTTTCATCATTTCTCATCAAAAGCCAAAGCAATTTGTCCTTTTGGAAGTTTAGGGTAACTTTTTGGGTTTCTTTAATTCACTTATCATTTTCTTGTCATTTTCCGTTTCTTTTTGTATTTGTGGGCCGGAAAACCAAAAAGGCATTTCTATTTATTACTGAGATGCCATCTTAGAATTTTCCTGTCAATAATTGATCGTCGATATTATTGTCACATTAATTCCTATATCACTAAAAATCACTGTTGGAGCACAACGATGCCCTATTTTCAAAGCAAAAGGCAATGGATGGAAAACATTGTTATTGTTATAAAATAGAAAAACTAGAGCATAGAAAATAAGACAAGACAAGAAATTGGAGAAGAGAGCAAAAGAGCATTTCTCATTCATATGTAATTCTTAGCACCAACTCCATGTACATTGCATCTATTTATAGGCCCTCAACCATTAAGTATAAGAAGCAAATGGTTATAAAGGAGTAAAGGAAAACTTAATTGCATTAACAATAAGAAACTCCTTAAAAGGCATTCATTGGGAGGTTATAAGGTTATGACATTAAGCATAAGGAATCTTAGGAGTTGGAGGTTATAGGCATTCACTCTAAAATGTTCATAACATTTATTTAATTTTTTTTGTTCTGTAATTAATTGTGGGCGTACAAAGCCCGTTTTACAAAAGAAAAGAAACAAGGGAATCCCACTGTGTATAGTCAGAGTCGCACCATCATCATCATGCAAAATTGAAATGAAATAATGATGGAATGACTGATTAAGAAATTAGCTCCGCAATTACATGGGGGAAATTGTGCCTTGACTCTATACAGTGTTTTATCTTCATTCCTTAATTTTTAATTTTATAGAGAGCCTTTTCATACCTTGAATACAGTTAACAAAAAATGCTATTCTTGAGCATGTATTAAGTTTAAGCAAGAACTAATCTTTTGGTTCTTATAATTTTGACTCATTTATAATTCAGCCTCTACACTTTAACTCGGTGCAACTTGGTTGTAATTTAATCTCTGAATTCAGACTCATTGCAATTCAATTCATATAGTTTAGTTCTTATATTTTAGAAAAATGAAGTAATATATTTGATAAATGTAAGAACTAAATTATAAAATAGTTAAAATCACAAAAATCAAGTTGTGATGAGTCAAAGTTAAGAAACTAATGCCTTTCAACCGGGTTAAAACTATATGAATTGGATTGCACTGAGTTAAAGTAAATATACAAAGTTACAAAAGAGTTAAAACTATACAGGTTAAAAGATTAATTTTTCTCTAAATTTAATTCTTTAAAGTAGTAATGGTTAACACAAAAAAATATTATCTTCTGAGACTAAAAGTACTAAAATTAAAGAACTGAATAAAAACAAGAAGTGGTTGATAACCTTTAAGATTTTAAACTCTAATCCTACCAACAAAGACTAAAATAAAATACTTTATAATATTAAAGAATCAGACAGCTCCGATATGAAGTCAGAGCACCTTTGTGGATATAGGGTCTTCCAAATGGGCGGCTAGAGTGTGAGCGTAACTTAATAATTGGGGAGTCTTTCATTCCACCACCACATGTTCACATAAACTTCAGTTTAAAATAATGTTATTTCAAATACATATATGCTGAAATTTCTATTATTGTATATTAAATAGTTTTTTTTGTCGGGTATTATTGTATATTAAATAGAGAACTCTCAAGATATTCTTTTTTTTTTTTTTTTTGCCAACGAACTCTCAAGATATTCGAAACAGTGTTTTTGGAAACACCATGCTTATCTATTTTAAGTCTCCTAACTAAATTCCTTACTTCATCTCTCTCTCTCCCTCTCCCCCTCTCTCCTCTGAAACTCAGAAGATTAGAAACATCATGTTGTGGAAGCTGCAGCAAAAGCCCTACCTCGTCTTCTTCTTGTTGGGCTTCACAATCTGGTCATGGGGGACACTTGACGGCGCCGTTTCAGAGCCTCAGACGACTCTTGTGACGGTAGGGTGCAGCATACTAAACGTCAGTGACGCGTCCATCTTCCAAGGCAACCTAAACGAAACGTTTCGATCCATGAGAACGAAGGTGGTCAACCAGAGCAACCACTTCGCCACAGAGCAGGTGGTGAGGGGTAACAACCCCACTTATGGCCTGTTTCAGTGCAGAAACTACCTCTCCATCTCCGACTGTCTCTCTTGCTTCGACGTCGCCACCGATAAGATCCGACGCAACTGCTCCGCCGCCTCCAACGGTGCCCACGTCATATACGACGGTTGCTTCCTCAGGTCCGCAGACAACTTTGACTTTCCTTAAATCACTATTAGTGGTAGCTAGATAGATACAAGACATTACAACTAATTACGTGGGATATGTTGTTTGTTTTTCTTGAGATTTTTCTTTTTCAAATTTTAAAATGTTTTAATATAATATTAAAATGTAGAAAAAAAAAAAGCATTTGATGTTAAATCAATCAGTATGTTCTTAATAAATGTAGAACAATAATATTTTTTTTAATATTCCTCTTGATTTCGGTATTCTCTCTCTGGACAAACTTGGCCCCTCCATGTGATATGTCACACCCTTTTATATAACTCAGCCCAATCTAAACTTCTTAATTATTAGGCGCAGCTATTCTAAGCGTATAAATTCTGTTTATGTAAAACAGTCTTTTACCTACTTTCCTCAAATTGGGCTTTTCTGAAAAATTTTGAATTTTTTTTTTTTTATAATAACCTTTAATTTTTCTAACGTGCCAGGTTTGATCCTGGGTTCATTACTCTTTATTGGTAGCTTAAAAACAGCTTTTCCTTCATAAACCATTCTCCTCATGTCTACCTTCTGTCTCGAATTAATGTATACATAATTTATACAATCATATATACATACCCATCTAAGTCATTCAGAGTTATATCA
>QFDD01120307.1:0-28091 GCA_006871305.1 Vachellia collinsii
ATACTCCAATCAAAGCCGAACTTGCACAATGATAAGAGGAACGAGAGGATATGTAGCACCAGAATGGTTCAAAAGTGTTCCGGTGAATGCTAAAGTGGATGTTTATAGCTATGGAGTGATGCTACTGGAGATAATTTGCTGCAGAAGAAATGTGATGATGGATATGGATGAAGGGGAAGAAGAAAAGGCAGTGCTAATAGATTGGGCCTATGATTGCTATATGAAAGGAAACATAGATATTTTGGTAGAGAATGATAAGGAAGCCAAGGCTGATACATGGAGGTTGAAGAAATGGGTGAATATAGCGCTATGGTGTATTCAAGGGAATCCAGAAACAAGGCCTAGCATGAAGACTGTGATGCAAATGCTGGAAGGCCTTGTTGAAGTTCCAAATCTTCCATTGCCTTCCTCCTTCTTCACCTCAACCATGATTTGATGATTCTCAGGCATTTCAACGGCAAACAAATGGCCATCTTTATTCAACCCACATTCATGGTCTTTTATTCTTCACATGCTTAGCTGTTTATTGTTTCGTATTTACTCAGAATAATTTTTCTGGTATGAGTTTTTTTGATAGAACATTTTGTGATCATTTAAGTCTCTCCCAGATGGAAACATTGACAACCTCAGATTTTTTTTAAAACCCCACATGTTGTAGAAGACAGTTACTGCCACTTGGCACATTTCTGATAACATTGAGTGTGCAGCTGTAATAATGAGAATCAGCGATCTCGCATAAAGATGTAATGGATCCATTCTTTCAATGGTCTGCGAGACATGGAAAGAGATGAAGATAACGTGGAATGGTCTTTGAAACATTTCTTGTATGCGATCCATAATCCTATAAGTCTATTCGGTGTTGGGCCTAGAAAAAATATCACTGTTCCCAATCCTATAAAAATTAGGAAATCAATATTCAAATGCATGAGGATTGCCTCTAATAAAAAAATACATATAAAAAAAATTAAGTTTTTAATCTAATCACAAGGAGTTGGATTTTACAGAAGAGGTTAATCCTCTACAAAATAACGAACCAATATTTCAATTCTAATAAAAAAAAAAAAAAGTGCTCAGATCCTGGTAGCGGTTTGAATGAAATTACCTTCAACAATAGAATATCTATGTCTAGAAGAAAAGTATATATTCCATTTAAGCCGCCCTTTTATTTCCTGATAAAACGAAGATGAAAGGTTGTTTGCGTTTTTGTTTAATATTTTGGTGGTAGGCTTTAGTAAGTTCGAATTTGGGTTTGTTTTGTTTCTCTTCTTGGTGGACTTATTTAAGTTTTGGGTTATCAATGGAAGAATATACAGCCTACTGAATTCGTTCAATGGAGAACGTCCTGCAATATCGGAAAAAACATAATTCCAGAGAGATTCATCAATGAAGGTGGGTGCTCCACAACAAGAATAGTCATCATTTGGGCAGACTTTGGAATGAATCTGTCTAAGCTCGAGGTTTTCTTTTCGCTTGGACGTCAACATCATCCATTTTTAAAAAATAATAATAATATCATTTTAGATTATTTTTTTATGTAATGAATTAATTTTTATAAAAAAATGATGGTAACTATACATGTATATATTTTCTCCAGCCAGGCCATGCTCTATGTAGTACCATGGTCCACTTGCATGGAAGAGTAATTAATCAATCAACACCAAATTTTTTAACAAATAGCAATCAACTCAACAATAAAAATACATTATCTTATATCATCGCATCATTGTAATCAAACTCACGAATTGATTTTACAATTTTACCTTTTTTACATTTCCAGCTTACAAAATTGTATTAAGCCGCTCTTCAACTTCTGCTAGTAGCAAATTCAGTTAAACTTAAAAGTTCACTCATCGAGTTTACCCTTTTTATGTTTTTACCTTAAAAATTATATTAACTCACTCTTAAACTGATACTAATTTTTTAGATTAGATTGTATTAGTGACTTTATATATAAATTTCACAAAGATTTATTGATTGAGTATTCACTAAATTGTGTTAACTTACCCTTAAATCGGTACTAATTTTTCAGATTAGATTATATCAGTGACTTTATATAGAAATTTCATAAAAATTTATTGATTGAGTATCCTAAATTATGAATATTGAAGTATTTAATTTCAAATCTTTGGATTTAAAATATATTTAAATCAATTTTTTTATATTTTTATATTTTGATTTTTTATTATATAGTTTTAATAAAAATTTATTGATAAAATTAACTGTTGCATGTTGCAAGTTTATGATTCAAGTTTACATTTTTTTTAAGCGGAACAACCTTATACACTTAACTCACATATCACATCGTTACGTACGTAATGTTGACGCTATTAATATTATTATTAAATACCTTATAACGAATTTTGCAACTTTTTTTATGGCAAATCGTGCCTATTATTATGTTTTTAAAAACTGCCTATAGAAATCCAAATGAGAGTATAATTTCTTGATCAACTGTGATGTCTAATATTTTCAATACACAGAAAATTAAAGCAAGATGCCTATATGATGCCTGTTAATCCTGCTCAAACTTCTATGCTCTTTGATAGTGAAAATTTTAAATGATTTTTTCACTAATTTGCGAAGTTCTGTCTCTCCCGTCAACATGAACTATATGTATACTTAATTAACTTAGGAGATACTGAAAAGAAAATTGTATACATACAGGTTCAATTTTGAATTAGACATTTTTGTTATATACTTCCTCCAACAAAAATCAAATAATATTATTTTCCCCTATCTATATAACCAGGAAAGAGTCTAACTTTTCAATCAACTGTGTTGTGTGGCAACAGAAATCAATATAATTAAAACGTTGGCCCACTGTTATTGTCAATTTTTTTTTGGCACTGTGCATCGCAAAGAAGTCTTCTAGTCAACGGAGTTATTGATGTTAGTTCCTACCATTTCCAAACCCATTTTCCAGCTTTGAATTCCAAGTTCATGAGATCGATCTGGACTAACCACAATTCAATCCTGGCCCCATACCTTAAAGAAAGTTAATTTTGACTAACAGATCCATGTATATTTGGTCAACTAATACTCAAAATTAAATTTGTTAACTCATGGGTGCAAAATTACTACGTTTTATACTTTCAAGAAAAAAATGAGTCAATAGAAATTTTCAAATGTTGAGCACTTCTGAGAAAAAACTTACAGAGTAAAATCACACCTTAATCCTTTAAATACAAAAGCAAGAAAGAAAAAGAAGAAGAGATAAATCCTCCATTGTCATTATTTTCTATACATATATGTCTAGATAAATTTTATATTTTTGTCATCATCTGTGTAATAATATCAGTGGAATGAATTCAAAGGGAAGCTAATTTAGTGGTAAATTGGATTGACAAAGCTTTATTAGATGTGCCTTGCCGTCTGGATTGGGTTTTTTTACTACCATCTTTGTTGCGATCTCTTCTTTCAAAGGATGCTTGCTGTCAACGGTTCGGGCTGGGATGATTTTCTACGATTTTCTCCTAGGTGGTGTTTTTAATAACTTTGGACTTCTTAAACTTGTCTAATCTGTTTTGGTTCTAGATTTTGATCATTTCATGTGGCTGAGTAGTATAAATTCTGCTTTATCAATGATAAATTCCTTCCTGGCAAAAAAAAAAAGGTTCAATTTTTGTAGCTAGTAAGATCAAATGTTGAAGAAATGGTAGAATATGCCCTTTGGCCTATGCTTGCGTTTAGCTTAGTAGAATAGTAAATAATAGAACAACATACCGTATGAATACACACATATATTTAATTTCTCTCCTTCTAGTGATGACTTCCCTTTTCAATGGTAGTGGAAAAAAAGAGGCCGAAGACCATTGAAACCAATCCTAGTGTGGTCTTGGACATGGACGTGTGTTCCTTGCAGCTCCATCTTCATCATCCCCTTCTTTCACGCTTCTCCCCCCCATAAAACCACCCCTTCCTCCTCCCTCTTTTCATCATCAATATCAGATTCTAAAGCTCCTCACTTGATCTCTTTCATGGCTATTCCCGCCAAGATCATCTTCGTCACCCTTTTCTTGCTTCCACTTCGTTTGGCTTTTGGAGACATTGCTATGGGTAGAACACTCTTCACCAATGATCGAAATGCTACATGGGTCTCCTCTTCAGGAAACTTCGCTCTCGGATTTCGTCGAATCAACAATAGCACAAATCTCTTCTTGTTTGCCATCTGGTTCAACAATATACAAGATCAAGCCATTGTCTGGAACGCAGACATGCCAAATCCAACAGTACCATCAGGATCGCGTGTTCAGCTCACACCAACAGGTCTCAATCTCACTAACCCCCAAGGTCAAGCTCTGTGGACAACTGGTGAACTCCAAGAAGATGTGTCCCATGCAGAAATGCATGACAATGGAAATTTTGTTCTTGTGGCATCCTCTGATTCTTCTTATTTGTGGCAAAGTTTCAACAATCCCACCAACACACTCTTACCCTCCCAAGCTTTGAATCTAAACAGTAAGTTATATTCTCGGTTGTCACCAACCAATTACACTAAGGGAAGGTTCGAGCTTTATTTTGATAATGGCAACCTCAGCTTAACTCAAATTGGGTGGCCAACGGAATCTCGTTACAACAAGTATTTTGATATTAGTGTGAGTTCTAATGGCTCTGCTTCAAAACTAATCTTCAACTCATCAGTAATCGGAGGGCAAAGAGCCATTGGATTGGGTGGACCCGGTCTTGATGTTAACCAAAATTATTACAGGGCTACACTTGATTACTATGGAGTTCTCTTGTTGTATTCCCATCCCAAGGAATCCAATAATGAAGACCAAGGTTGGTCAATTGAAGGGTACATTCCTGAGAACATTTGTACAGAAATATTTAGTGATATGGGCAGTGGTTGTTGTGGCTATAATAGTTACTGTTCCTGGGATGACAACAACCAGAGGCCAACTTGCACTTGTCCATATGGATATTCTTGGGTTAATCCAAACGACGAATTTGGAGGATGCCAACCCGATTCCTCCTTTGGCTGTGGAGCTGATGATGCTAAATCAAAAGAAAATCCAGAACAGGTATATGATATGAAGCGTTTGCCAAATGTGATTTGGTCACTTGGAGACTATGAAAGGTTGATCAATTATACAGAGGATGAATGTAAAAAATCTTGCTTGGATGATTGTAGATGTGCAGTAGCTATCTCTAACACAGCAATGGAGTGTTGGAAGAAAAGATATCCCCTTTCTAACGGAAGATTATCTGCAGTTGTTGGTTCAGTAGCACTCTTGAAAATAAGAACTCAACCATTGGTAGGTAATCTTAATCTGTCTTCGCAAAAGGAAGATCGGGTCCCACCTGCTATACTAGGATCCCTAATTGGCTCCCTCATCATCAATACTCTATTGGTAGCCACAGTTGCATTAGTTCTTCTATTAAAGCCCAAAAGGGTTGCTGTTCAAGTTTCAAGGTTTGTTGAAACAAATATGCACTCTTTCACATATGAAGCGCTGAAGGAGGCAACATATGGGTTCAGTGAAGAAGTGGGAAGGGGTTCTTTTGGCACTGTGTACAAAGGAACCCTCAACTCAATAACCAATAATATAGTTGTTGCAGTGAAGAGATTGGATAGGATGGCTCAAGAACGTGAGAAGGAATTTAGCAATGAGTTGAGTTCTATTGGTAAAACATGCCATAGAAATTTGGTTAGTTTGATTGGGTTCTGTGATGAGGGAGTTCATAGACTTTTGGTATACGAGTTCATGAGCAATGGCACACTTGCTGACATCCTTTTTATGGAACCCAAACCAATATGGAATATACGGGTTAGATTTGCTTTGGGAATTGTAAGGGGGTTGCTTTACTTACATGAAGAGTGTGAAACTCCCATCATCCATTGTGATATAAAACCTCAGAATATTCTGATAGATGAGCATTTCATGCCAAAAATCTCAGATTTTGGCTTGGCCAAGCTGTTGTATTCAAATAAGAGCAGAACCCTTACGATGATAAGAGGAACGAGAGGATATGTGGCACCAGAGTGGTTCAAGAGTAGTCCGGTGACGGCTAAGGTGGATGTTTATAGCTATGGCGTGATGTTGCTAGAGATAATTTGTTGCAGAAGAAGCTTGGAGAAGGATATGGATGAGGTGGAGGAACACGAGGCAATACTGACAGATTGGGCTTATGATTGCTATATGGAGGGAAGAATAGACATACTAGTAGAGAATGATAAGGAGGCCATGGCTGATATAGGGAGGGTGAAGAAATGGGTGAAGATAGCAATATGGTGCATTCAAGAGAAACCAGAAACAAGGCCAAACATGAAGACTGTGATGCAAATGCTAGAAGGCCTTGTTGGAATTCCAAATCCTCCATTGCTTTCCTAGTTCTTCACCTCAACCATGATTTGATGTTCTTAGGCATTTCAATCGTAAACAGGTTGACATCTTATGCAAACCCACATTCATAGTCTTTCATTCTTCACATGCTTAGTTTGCTATTTATTGTTTGGTTTTCTCATATTAAATTCTCTGGTATAAGTTTTTTGATAGAACATTTTAATCATTTCAATCTCTCTGTGATGGAAACATTGATAGAGTAGAACTTAAGCGTGTTGCTATTGCTTTTATTTTGCGAATAAATGATCTCATCACTTCAAGATGTAATGGATCCGCGCCTGTGAAATATGGAAAGTGGCGAAATTAACATTGAATGGCCTTTGGATTATGTCCTATATACAATTCATAATCACATGATACTATGCCCAATTAATTTGGCCCAGAGAAAATATCACTATTTCCAATTTGAGAGATTTATTCATGGAGGTGGGCGCTCCACAAGAATAGTCATATCATTTGAGCAAACTTTGGAATGAATCCGTATATGCAAAAGGCTTGTCTTCCTTGAGGATGCACCAACATCAAGCATTTAAGCTAAATCATGAGTCGAGTGAGAGGAGAAGGATAATTTCTTTTTCTCCTACCGAATCAACATCATAGCTTTGTTTGAGGTATTATCAATCATTAAATATGACTATCTTTAAATGAAAATTCAAAATTTAATCCGTTATGTTATAAGGAACTCACTCTTAATAGAAGTGAAACTAGCAACAAAAATTAAAAAGCAGTACAAAAATTGATCAAATAAAAGCGGGCTTCATTTGTAATCAATATTGCATCGATCTCCATGAATACAACACTTCAATCAAATGGGAAAAGTATATGCTATAAATTCTCAGACTGGCATGTTTGGTTCATTAATTCTTTAACATGACTTTTTATCCAAGATCAGATCAATTCCAACCTCGACCATTCAAGATATAGCTAACAAAAGCTTTACCAAATACCCTTTAACTTGCTCCACGTAGGCGTGCCCAATTGGTATTAGATAGTTACATACCTAAAATACCCATATGAGTATATTAGAATTACTTATTTCCTACCTATAATTAAATACTCCCTCCAGTCCTTCATTAATCATTAACGTCCAAAATATTCGAATTGTGGAATTTAATAAATCTTTTAAAACTAATTAAAAATAATAAATATATAAGAAACTTACAGTCTTATTTATAAGAGTGTAATTGAGAGTGAGAAATAGTGAAAAATGTGAAAAAATAATATATTGGTAAAAGATACTGAAAGCGAATAGAATTAATCCAGACCAAAATTGGTAGAAATGCATTTAATATTCAGATAACCCTAAATTGAATCTTATAAAAAGGATTAAACCAATTTAAAAGTTTAAATCTTATAAAAATGACATGAGAGAGTAATTAATATTGATAATATTAAAGAAGGAAAAATTGAAAAAAAAAATTTAACTATTGTTGTGCATTTTAGTTTAAAACTTCTAGTATTCAAAATAGGAGAGGGACTAGTATTGTGATTAATAATAGTAAATATCAAGTCATAGTGATAATTAAAAATAAAACATAAAAATGGAGAAAACAACAATTTTTGTTTTGCTCAATTCATAAATAAGATACTTTCCAAGATTTATATTGATTCAAAGTATTTTATTGGTAAATATTATATTACAATGAACAATATTCCTATTATTTTAGTTTACATATATTATGTGGGGCAAAAAAAATTATTAAATCAATATACTAGTATATTTAGGAGTTGGCATTGATTCTTTACTTATCACTTTTCATATTTACACCATCTCAAAAACATCATCAAAATTCAAGGAGCCTTCTTTTATTTTTTCGTTTAATAATTCCTTGAAGTGTTATTTTTTGAGAGAGGATGCGTCGAGAGGTAGTATTCCATATGCATATACATACACACAAATGTTTTTTTTTTTTTAAAACCATGAAAGGCTATCTTTCCAAGACTTGGATTGGAATAAGCTGATGTCAAACCAAAGTATGGCTGCAGAATATAATACAGACTATAAAACCATCATAGCTAAGAGTACATACTGAAAATGAAAAGATTATAAAATAAAATAGTATGCAAAAGAGAATAGCGTTACCACACAAACATTTGAGTAGAATAAAGGTGTGTGGTGGTTTTTTTAAAACACTAAATTACAACTAAACAATTTCAATTTTAAAAAAAATCCTAAAAAACTTAAAACATCAACATTTTATGTTTATAAGATGTCAAAATAACACTCATTTTAGATAGATTCTAGAATGGTGTGGCATTACGCAGGACATCAGAGAAAGGCGTGTCTGAGGGCCTAGAGAACCTGGACGGATCCCACAATTGACCAAACTTGATCTTCATTGGATGGGAATAGAAGAAAAGTCCATAAGAATTGGAGGATGCCAGAACAAAACTTTCGGTGGTCAAACACATCTTGTTGTGGTTCGACTGACCAAATAACTTGACATTGGGGGCTAGTGCGTGAGAGACACGTTGATAGGAGCTGGACCCTGCAGTCAATGGAGTAAGTAATTTGAATTCCAACTTGGTTCTGTCATTGGTTCCCACGTAGAAAAAACATACGAAAGAAGGTAGAAAAAGACATAATGAAATTATTGAGAATGAACGATTTGATTAACAATTTAACCAAAAATTTAGTTATTGATTCAATAAGATGGCCTATGCCAATTTAACTGACCATATCTAGGGGAATAAGATTTATTATTGTTATTGATTTCTTCATAGTTTTTATTAATATTCCTAAAATTTATAAACCTATATTGAATCGCTTAATGTATGTAAATTTTAGTTAAATAACATTTATTAAATTAATGCATGAGCCAGTATTTTCTATGATTTATGTAGCTAGGAAGAACACATATTGGGAAAAAAAATGGTAGAACATATCGTATGCTTGCGTTTAGCTCAGTGGAACAATAAAACATGATTTTAGGGCCATCTTAAGGAGCTATTGCAGTGATGTGTCGTACATGCATATTAATTTCTCCCCCATTCAAGTGATGATGAGTTTTCAGTGGTAAGAAGATTACGGAGACCATGTAAACCAATCATAGTGTGCTCTTTCGACATGCACATGTTCCTCGCACGTACATCTTCGTCTTCATCCCCTTCTCTCACGTCTCTCTCCCCGATAAAGCCACTGATCTTCCTCCCTCTTTTTTCTCAACCTTTGATTCTAAAGCTCACTCGCTTCCCTTTCATGGCTATTCCCATCATCTTCTTCGCGATTTTCTTGCTTCAACTTAATTTGGCTTTTGGAAACGTTGCCCCGAACACAACACTCTCCACCAACAATTTAAATGCTCCATGGCTCTCATCTCCTGGCGAATTCGCTTTCGGATTTCGCCCAATCAACAACAGCACAAGCCTCTCTTGCTTGCCATTTGGTTCAACAATATACCTAATCGAACCGTTGTCTGGCATGCGAATGTCGAAGCTCCAATACTGCAAGGATCAATGGTTCAGCTCACGCAAACAGGTCTCAGTCTTGCTAACCCCCAAGGTCAAGCTCTGTGGGCAACTGGTGAACTCCAAGAAGATGTGTCCCATGCAGAAATGCATGACAATGGGAATTTTGTTCTGGTGGCATCCTCAGATTCTTCTTATTTGTGGCAGAGTTTCAACAACCCTACCAACACACTCATACCAAACCAAACTTTGAATAATGGAAATAGGTTATTTTCTCGATTGTTGCCAACCAATTACACAAGGGGAAGGTTCAAGCTTTATTTTGAAAATGGCAATCTCTTCTTAACTCAGATTGGGTGGACAACGGAATCTTGCTACACCAAGTATTTTGATATCAGGACGAGTCCTAATGACTCCACCTCCAAACTAGTCTTCACTTCATCAGGAATTGGAGGCCAAAGGGCCATTGGGTTGGATGGTTCGGTTCTTGATGTTGGCAAGTATCATTACAGGGCTACACTTGATTATTATGGAGTTTTGACGTTGTATTCCCATCCAAAGGAATCCAATGAGACTCAAGTTTGGTCAAATGCCGGGTATGTTCCTGAAAACATTTGCTTATTAGAACCTAGTAATTGGGGTAATGGTTGTTATGGCCTAAATAGTTACTGTTCCTGGGATGACAGCAACAGAGGCCAAATTGTACGTGCGCAAATGGATATTCATGGGTTGATCCAAACTTCGAGTTTGGAGGATGCCGACCTGATTTGTCCATTGGTTGTGGAACTGATGATGCACGATCACGAGAAAATCCACAAGAGGTATATCAGATGAAGCCTTTGCCAGATGTGAATTGGCCTTACGGAGACTATGATAAGTTGACCAATTATACCCTTGAACAATGTCTGGAATCTTGCTTGTATGATTGCAATTGTGCGGCTGTTGTCTCTAACCCTAGCGATCTAAAGAATTGTTGGAAGAAAAGATTTTTCCTTTCTAATGGAAGAAAACCAAACTATGGAATACCATCATACTTGAAAACAAGAATTTAACCATTGGTGGGTAACCTTAATCCTACTCTGGAAAAGAAAGATGGGGTCCAACCTGCTCTATTAGGGTCGCTAATTTGCTCCCTTGTTATTATTACTCTATTGCTAGCCACAGTTGTATCAGTTATTATGTTAAAGCCCAAAAGGGTTATTGTTCAAGAGGCAAGTTTTATTGAAACGAATATGCACTCTTTTACATATGAAGCGCTGAAGGAGGCAACACATGGGTTCAATGAAGAGGTGGGAAGGGGTTCTTTTGGCATTGTGTACAAAGGAACCCTCAAATCAGTGACAGATACAGTTGTTGCAGTGAAAAGATTGGATAGGATGGCTCAAGAACAAGAGAGGGAATTTAAAAATGAGTTGAGTTCTATTAGTAAAACATGCCACAGAAATTTGGTTCGCTTGATTGGATTTTGTGATGAGGGAGTTAATAGACTTTTGGTGTACAAGTTCATGAGCAATGGCACTCTTGCTGACATCCTTTTCAAGGAACCCAAACCAATATGGAATTTGCAGGTTAGATTTGCTTTGGGAATTGTACGGGGGTTGCTTTACTTACATGAAGAGTGTGTAACTCCCATGATTCACTGTGATATAAAACCCCAAAACATTCTGATAGATGAGCATTCCATGCCAAAAATCTCATATTTTGGGTTGGCCAAGTTGTTGTATTCTAATAAGAGCAGAACCCGCACGATGATAAGAGGAACGAGAGGATACGTGGCACCAGAGTGGTTCAAAAGTATTCCAGTGACAGCTAAGGTGGATGTTTATAGCTATGGCGTGATACTGCTAGAGATAATTTGTTGTAGAAGAAGCTTGGAGAAGGATTTGGATGAGGTGGAGAAAGGCGAGCCAATCCTAATTGATTGGGTTTATGATTGCTACATGGAGGGAAAACTAGACATTCTGGTAGAGAATGATGATGAAGCGATTGCTGAGATAGAGAGGGTGAAGAAATGGGTGATGATAGCAATATGGTGCATCCAAGAGAATCCAGAAACAAGGCTTGACGTGAAGACTGTGATGCAAATGTTGGAAGGACTTGTTTCCAAGTCCTCCAACACCTTCGTCCTTCATCTCAACAGTTTGAGGGTCGCAGCTTTGGAAATAGGAGTCCTATGGCGGACATTTATTGCGTTAGAGGAATTGCTTCTTGTTGTCAACAAACATTAAGGTTTTTTTATTTCCATATTTTCATAATGATTCCAGTCAATCTTTCACCTTTTTTTGTATGGTGATAATCTTCTGTTTTTGTCACGTTCATCGTTTGTCATCAGTAGTAATCTACATTTGGGCATATTGGCCCTGTAGCTTGAACCTAGGTTTCTTTCTTGCCTCTCATAGTATTCAAACAATAATAATAATAATTCGGTCGATCATTATTTATTTGTCTCAACTTACGGCGGACCCTGCTTCTGGAAAAGAAAAAGTAGTTAAAACTCTTCCCGCTTGGGAGGTTGACTTTTAAAATACCATTCATTATGCCCCCCCCAAAAAAAAAGAAAAAAAGAAACCATCCACAGGTTCATCTTGCCCAATCAATAGGCACTGAACTAATCTATGGGAGGGTGAAGATCATGCAAGATCATTATGTATAAAAACACAATCTGAGTAAACTGAAGTGAGTAAAGCGTTCCTTGAATGCCGAGGATAACATCAAAGACTACATATAAATGAGTTGAACAAAGACCCAGGTTTACGTCCTTATTTTACATCTCCACATTTCTTTGAAATGGCCATAACATTGAAGTTAAGAGAGTCAGAATTCTTTTGGATCATGCCCTGTATGTCTTTAGCCGCATCCTGTCGTGGAACAAACAACAGATTAGTAATTCAAAAATTGAGTCATTTTCCACCCAAAGAACAGCATGCTCCGTTAGTGATGAAGACAGATAAGCAAGATGAAGTGCAGAAAAGCCACCCAATTGCTACGTGATCAGGATGACCACAATTCAAGGGCCCAAATGTAAAGCACCAGGAATTCTATTCCACCAAGATTTTCTTCTCATGTCACGAGAGAATCCAGAGAACCAAAATATATTTGTCCCGTGTGTTGGTATATTTGCATGTGTGGTTATAAAATATAATTTAAAAATATTTGGCAAACAGACTACATCCCTTCCCAAATGCAAAACTTTCTACAGGGAAAGAACAGAAAAGAACATAGATAGATTGGTTTTTGGTGCAATGATATTTACCCTCAACAGAGTATTTGGTGAGGATTGACCATGAGATATAGGCCCTGACTTTCTTCCATCAAGCTCATAAAGTCCACCTGCACATGACACAATTTGCTTATAAATCAATACATTAACTTTGCTTATAATCAATTTGCTTATTCTTTTTATTTTGAAAATAAAAAAATCAGAAATATTAACTTTGTTCTTTCCCATTGGGTTCACACCATCTTGGTATCAGAGCTTCAGTTCTAAACTCAGGTTTTATCTTTCTGTTTATTCAGTTTTATTTTCGTTCATCTGTTTTTTCTTTTCTTGCGTCTGTTTTTTTCCAGTCGTTTTTCAATTTCTTTCCATCTTTTCGTCCGCTTTTCCTTTGTGTTTTCCAACGTTTAATAGGTCGTTTTCATTGTTCAGAGTCTCATCTTTCTGATCATTTTGGAACCGTTTCAATCCAAGATTTCTAGGTCTAGTTTTGTCCGTTTCAAATTGAACATGTTTTCTGGGTTCAGTTTGTGTTCTTGCGTTTTTGTTTTTTTTTTTGGGTAGATTTCGTTTTATGCCTTTTATTTTAAAACAAAAATATTATCTTTGTGTCATTCTTGAACAATCTTGTGTCAATCTTGATTTTTTTTTAACAATCTTTTGTCATTCTTAAACAATCTTGTGTCATTCTTGAATATTCTTTGTGTCATTCTTAATTGTCTTGAACAATCTTTGAGTCATTCTTGATTTTCTTGAACAAGCTTTATGTCAGTCTTGATTTTAATTCAAACAAACCTTTTAAAATTTCAAGTGAACCAATTGCAAGACTAAGAGCCAAAAGGATTAAAGAATCATTAAATGGGCTTGTGCAAGAGGTTTTAACAAAACATATGTCATTTGGATCAACAAATGAGAAAGAAAACTCCAAGGACATCTTTAAATTGATTTGGGCTAAAAATGGACCTATAGATCATATTTTGAGCTTGGAGGCTTCAAATTAAAGGGCTTGGACCATAGGCTATACATAGAAGGCTCATTTGGGCCTAAATAATCACCTTTTGGGCCTAAGTTGCTTATTATCTTTAGTTTGTTTCTTTAATGCGAAATTTGTAATTTGAATTAAATAGGATTGGATAAAAGATATTCTTTTGAATATCCTTATCCCTAGATTTTATGATATTTATCAATTATTTATCTTTTTAGATTTTAGATTGAATTTTATCTTTTCTTTAGGATATGATTTCAGAATGTAATATCTATAAATACATTGTACTACTCATTCTTGAAATCAGATTATCAGATTATGTTTTTTAATTAAGTTTGCAAGATTGCAACTTCAAACTTGAGAGTGGATTTCTCTCTAGGGTTCTTCATTGAACTAACAGACTTATCAAGGCTTGATCATCCTTGTGGCGTCTTCCAATACTTAGGGTCCTTGTTCTTTCGTGTTCAAGGGTTCAAGTGGATCACCAACCTTTGTTTAGTTTTCTTGGGGTGCGTATATTTTAGATTGGCTGTGGGTTCTTGGGATCTTTCCCATTGGGTTCGCACCAATACAAAATGCTGGCCACGAAGGAAGGCATGATGAAAAGGTCCAAATTCATCTTAAGTACCGAAAATCCGAAGTAATTTGTACGTTTTACATCAAATAGATGTAAATGAATCCAAGATATCTTATTATGGTTCCTTATTATTCTATTCCAACTTATTAATGCATCTTGGTAATGGGTATTTAAGTGGGATAGAAAACCTTATCCTAAAAAATACCTATTGAGGTGAAAAAACCAACTTACTTGAATGCCTTATTGAGTATCTCATACCACACAGTGTGGGATTATGTATCCCATACTATTAAATCTCCAATTCTCCACACTTAGTCAATAAGTTAGGAATTACATATTGTTTCACTTCTGAAAAATATAAATAAAATCAATTGTATCTATAGAGTATCATCCACACAAGCAAAGCATATGAAATGAGTGTCCACATTTACTGATGCCTGCATAAAAAATTTAAAAACAAAAGGGTAAGCTAAGGAAAAGATTTACTTGAGAACGTAGTGAAAAAATTTAAATGGTCATTTCATTAATTTGTACAACTCCTCCAACGCAATCTTCTTATATTGGGTATAAGCACCTCAAATTAAAAGCATATTGTCACACCGAGACAACATGCTATTTGTTTAAACTCATTTGAAGTCTTCCTTAGCTTGACCTGCCCAGGGTGAAACCATCTAATACTTTCTAGACCATTTCAACTTCTTTCAAAATCCAGTACTCCCATTAAAGTCTGCCACACAATTACGAATAGTTTTCCCCAAATCGCCATATCCAAACTTCCACATCCCTCATCACAGAAGAAGACTCAAAGAAACTTCCACTGTTTTCAGATATTCATAATTACCTTAACACATCCGAAGATTAATATGACAAGAGTGGCGAACAAGTTACAACAATACAGGAGAAATAAAACTATTTATCTTTTGAGGACATAAATAAATTACCTCTGTATCACCAGCAGTGGCAGCTACTGAATGAGCAATTTCCATTTCTCTGTCATTCTCAAGAAATGCTGCACGCTATATAATATAAAGGTAAGAGAATGCTAAATAATCATAAAATCACTTTACCAACTGTCTGTGCCTACATAAGTGTCTGCGTGAGGGGACATCAAACTGTAATGCGTCCATGTTTGCAGTAGCTTTAAAGAACCTATCAAAGAATGATCCCTCACCTGAAATATGCAACACCAAGAAGAAATAACAGTGGGTGAGAAGTAACTTTTGGTGCACTGACTACTTAAAACAGAGGCAGACTAGTTATGGGAAACTTAACAAGTTTGATCTCAGATGTTATGTTTCCAAGAGCATGAAGAAGTCCTATGGTACCAGAAGCATTTCCCACAGTTTGTTTCATAAAAAATACTCTATGGCTGTGTTCCTACATGAATAAAATACAAAAGTTCTAGTTAAAGCATATAGTTCAGATCAAATAAACACCGAGAGCACCATACATGCCACCCAAAATCACAGCTTCTTGAACTATTTTAATAGGTAATGGAACGTGTAAAATGGTGCGCATGCATGGCAGCTAAACAATACATGTGAATCTTCCAAGTTCGGACAACGGATACTCTTAACATGATTTAAAACTATATAGTACCTCCTGTACCTAAATATATAATCTAGTTTATAATGCAAATTACATTACAAATTAGATCTTATATTAAAGACAAAAAGGTAGTATTGTGAATAATAGCACAGGGTGTATAAATAATCTACCTTATTTATTGAACTTATGCAATTTATTCGAAAAAGTACAATCATGGAAGTGGTATGTAATCTCTAGACTATGCTCTGTGTAACGTATACGATCCTATTATAACACCCCCCCCCCCCCAAACAAAAAAAAAAGGTAGCTTTTCGCACGCAATGTAAATATATAATGGCATTAATATGGCATACATGCATTGAAGAATGGGGGCCAGTAAATTAATCAACATCAACTTTCTAACAAGTGGCAATCAACTCAACAATAATTCATTGAATCTTATAAGAAACTAACAAGTTTCAGATATGAAGCAGGGATCTTCCAGATTACCACGTAACTCGGAATATCACATCGTTACTACTTAATATGTTGACTTTGTCAGCAAATTACAGACACACACACCTGATACCGTAGATCAACGAACTTTTATCTATAATTCTGCCCATAAGAATCCCCGAAAAACCAAATTGAATGACCGTATAATTATATTCATTCATCAATTTTGCGATGTATATTCAATAAAGGAAATTAAATCAAAGCAAGATGCCTATTTTATTGTCTATCAATCCTGCTCAAACTTCTATGCTTTGCTATATATAGTAAAAAATTTAAACGATATTATTTCACTCATTTGCTAATGTTCTCTGACTCCATCATAACCTGCACATATACTTAGCTTATTAGGTGAATACTGATTAATACAGAATTTATACAGGTTTGTGTAGAAATCAGACATTTACTATATATATATATATATATATATTTGTGAGGAGATTATAGATAAATTGCATTAATTACTATAACATTGCAATTATACTTAATTATTTTCAAGTTGTTATGGAAAATAGACTTATCGATTTGGGTTTTTCCCACACAAAATGGTACTGTTATGGGTCACATGCAATGAATGACCGAGCAACTTCATTATTTTTTCCCCACTCTAATCAATAAGAACCTGGAAACAGTCTAATTACCGATCCACTGTGCTGTTTGCCAATAAAAATCAATGCAAGATTAGTCAAACAGGGAAAAAGCTGGCAGTCACGTCATTATATCATCTTCAGTACATATTATAAAACCTAAATCGCAAAATGTTGCTCAACTGCTTTTGTGATTCTTTTTTTTTTAAATTTCCTTCAGCACTGTGCATTTCTTCGATCTGGTCAGTGCAGTAATTAATTTGAACTCCTCCTTGTTCTGATATTGTTTTTCAAAACCCATTTTTCCAGCACGCATAATCAATGTGCAGTGCGTATGAACATATATACACGTGCACATACATTTCTTTCCTATTATTCTAGTGATGACTTTTCAATATTAAAAAAGAGGACGAAGACCATGTAAACCAATCCTTATACTAATTAGTTTGGTCTTGATAAACCACCCTTCCTCCCTCTATGCTCTCAAACATCTCATTCTAAAGCTCACTCGCTTTCATGGCTATTCCCGCCAATATCTTCTTATTCTTCGCCCTTTTCTTGTTTCAACTTCATTTGGCTTTTGGAGTCGTTGATTTGAACAGAACACTCTCCACCAACGATCAAAATGCTTCATGGCTCTCCTCTTCGGGTGATTTCGCTTTCGGATTTCGCTCAATCAATAACAACAGAAACCTTTTCTTGCTTGCCATCTGGTTTGCCCAAATACAAGATCAAACCATTGTCTGGCATGCAGACATCCAAGCTCCAATACCAGTAGGATCCATGGTTCAGCTCACGCCAAGGGGTCTCTCTCTCATTAACCCACAAGGCCAGGCTGTATATATGTGGCCAACTGGACTACAAGAAGCTGTGTCCTATGCAGAAATGCGTGACGATGGAAATTTTGTTCTGGCATCCTCTAATTCTTCTTATTTGTGGCAAAGTTTCAACAATCCTACTGACACACTCTTACCGAACCAAACGTTGGATATCAACAGTAACTTGTCATCTCGATTGACAGAAACCAATTACACAAAGGGCAGGTTCGAGCTTTATTTTGATAACGGCAGTCTCTTGTTAAGTCAGATTGGATGGCCAACCGAATCTCATTACACCCCATATTATGAGTTTGATGCGAATTTAAACGACTCCGTTTCAGGACTAGTCTTTCATTCTTCAGGAAATGTTTATGCTGGTCAAAGACTAGTATGGGACGGCTTAGATCCTGAAGAAAGAAGATATTATTACAGGGCTACACTTGATTATTATGGAGTTTTTACGTTGTATTCCCATCCAAGGGAATCCAATGACAATCAATTTTGGTCAATCGTTAATAGTGTTCCTGAAAATATTTGCACAGCAAAATCTAGTGGTTTAGGGAGTGGTTGTTGTGGGTATAATAGCTATTGTTTGATGGAAAATCAGAGGCCAACCTGCAAATGCCTAGATGGGTACTCTCTAGTTGATCCGAACAACTTGTTTGGAGGATGCCAACCTAATGTCTCACTTGGTTGTGGGGCTGATGATTTAGAATCAAAAACCAATCCTGAAGAGGTGTTTGAGATGAAGACTTTGCAAAATTTGAATTGGCCTCTCGGAGATTATGAAAGGTTGTACAATTACACTGAGGCTAGATGTAAAATATCTTGCTTGAATGATTGTAATTGTGCAGTTGCTATTTTCAACAATGGAGATATGTGTTGGAAGAAAAGACTACCCCTTTCAAACGGAAGGCATCTTACTAATGCTGATGGAACAACAACACTAGTAAAAATAAGAAAAGAACCAGTGGGAAATATTGATCCTACTGTGGAAAAGGAAGATCGGGTCCAACCTGCTATACTAGGATCGCTAATTGGCTCCCTCATCATCAATGCTCTATCGGCAGCCATAGTTGCATCGGTTATTCTTTTAAAGCCGAAAAGAGTTGTTGTTCAAGTTTCAAGGTTTGTTGAAACGAATATGCACTCTTTCACATATGAAGCCCTGAAGGAGGCAACACATGGGTTCAATGAAGAAGTGGGAAGGGGTTCTTTTGGCACTGTGTACAAAGGCACCCTCAACTCAATAACCAATAGTACAGTTGTTGCAGTGAAGAGATTGGATAGGATGGCTCAAGAACGTGAGAAGGAATTTAGCAATGAGTTGAGTTCTATTGGTAAAACATGCCACAGGAATCTGGTTAGGTTGATTGGGTTCTGTAATGAAGGAGTTCATAGACTTTTGGTATATGAGTTCATGAGCAATGGTACGCTTGCAGACATCATTTTCAGGCAATCCAAACCCATATGGAATTTAAGGATTAGATTTGCTTTAGGAATTGCAAGAGGGTTGCTTTACTTACATGAAGAGTGTGATGCTCCCATCATCCATTGTGATATAAAACCTCAAAATATTCTGATAGATGAGCATTTCATGCCCAAAATCTCAGATTTTGGGTTGGCCAAGCTGTTGTATTCAAATAAGAGCAGAACCCTTACGATGATAAGAGGAACGAGAGGATATGTGGCACCGGAGTGGTTCAAGAGTAGTCCGGTGACGACTAAGGTGGATGTTTATAGCTATGGCGTGATGCTGCTGGAGATAATTTGTTGCAGAAGAAGCTTGGAGAAGGATATGGATGAGGTCGAGGAACACAAGGCAATACTGACAGATTGGGCTTATGATTGCTATATGGAGGGAAGAATAGACATTTTGGTAGAGAATGATAAGAAGGCCATGGCTGATGTAGGGAGGGTGAAGAAATGGGTGAAGATAGCAATATGGTGCATTCAAGAGAAACCAGAAACAAGGCCAAGCATGAAGACTGTGATGCAAATGTTGGAAGGCCTTGTTGAAGTTCCAAATCCTCCATTGCCTTCCTCCTTCATCACCTCAACCATGATTTGATGTTCTTAGGCATTTCAATCGCAAACAGGTTGCCATTTTATTCAAACCCATATTCATTGTCTTTCATTCTTCACATGCTTAGTTAGTTGTTTATTGTTTTCTATGTCTCATATTAAATTCTTTGGTCTAAGTTTTTCTGATAGAACATTTTGTAACCCTTTAAATCTATCTGTGATGGAAACATTGACCAGTAGAACTTAAGTGTATTGCTATTGCTTTAATTCTGTGAATAGATGATCTCATCACTTGAAGATGTAATGGATCTGTACTTATGAAACATGGAAAGAGACAAAATTAAACCCTGTTTGTATTAGAGTTAGAGAATTACGTTCACGCAAGTTAAGATAATACTCTTTTTATATACTTACCTCGTAATATGTAAATTAAGTTGAAAAAATAATTTCCACTACTAATCCAAGATTGAATGGTCATTGGAACATGTCCTAAATACAATTCATAATCATATGATTACATATCCAATAAATGTTGGGCCCAGAGAAAATATCACCATTCCCAAGTTGAGAGATTCATTCATGGAGAAGGGTGATCCACAAGAATAGTCAAATGAATCTGTATATGCAAAAGATTTTCCTTCCTTGAGGAGGTCAACATCAACCATTTAAGCTAAACCATGTGTGGAGGGAGAGGAGCAAGGACAATTTTTTCCTTGATAAAGGCATATATACTCCTGTGAAAGGTGATTTGTTCAAGATATTGTGAAGTATTAAATGTAAGTATATTTTGTAATAAAAATTCAAACTTTAATTGTTATATTATGAAAACCAACCCTTCCCATTGAATCGACCAAGAGGCAATGGAAGTGGAGGAGGAATTGGACTAGCAGCAACCAAACAGAAAGCGATTAAAATTAATATTGCACCCACCACCCTCATTAATACAAAACTTGGTCAAAGGGGGAAAAGTATATCCCATGGATTCTTCAACAAGACTTTTTCTCCTGTAGCAAATCTCGACCAGTCAAGATTTATTGATTAAGGGTGTGTTTCAGATGACATTGAGCCATCCAAAAGCTACTTTTGGGAATGAAATGTCCAATAGGTTGTTTAATTTATATTTGACTGTATGTTGGTCATGAATTTCTTCCTTCCTAAAAGCTTCTTCTTGTAAAAGGAGATCCACGCTGCTTCTCTGAAGCATTGGACATGCTTTTGGTTTGTACTTGCTTTACTTACATGGTTATGTGTGATGTTTTTTAAATGTTATCATTTAAATATAAACCTACATGAAAAAATAGGATATAAGAGTATATATGATTTGGAAATTTGAACAATTTTAATTTTCAATGGTATTTAATTTACATATATTTTCCTTTTTTTTTCATTTTTTATTTTTTTCTAATTTTATCACAATATATATAATAATATATGTATTATTTAATTATATTCATGTCATTTTAAGTCATTTTTAATAAAAGTTACTTCTTCAATATTTATCTAAATATAAATCACATCACATCTCCTAACTTCTATTCAAAATTCATTTTACAAAAGACATTCTATCAAAAAGTCATTTATCTCACCACTTAGTCAAACGGACCATTTACCAAAGCGATTTCCCTTCTCCACCTAAGCTTTCCCAATCGGTTTTTTATAGTTACTTGCCTAAAATACCCATAGGAGTATATCACATATCTATAATTACTTATTTCCTACTTGATAAATACTCCCTCAAGTCCTTTTTGTTTTTATAATATCCAAATAATAAGAAATATGTTAAAATTAATTAAAAGTAATGGATATGTAAAAAAATATACTTTTTTAATATGCCCCTGGAGGGTAGAGAGAGAGAGAGAGAGATAGTGAGAAAAATATAAAAAAATTATGGGTAAAATATAATGAATGACAATGAAAATAATCAGGGGTAAAATTAGTATAAATGCATTTAGTGCTCTTATAACCCCAAACTGGTTCTTATTAAATGAATTAAACCAATTTAAGAATTTAGATCTTATAAAAAAGATAGGAGAGTGTAATTAATATTGATAATATTAAAGAAGGTGTTGTAAATATTATACTATTTAAATGTTCATAAACTTTTGATTTTCCATATTCCACACTCAACCTCCCTCATGAATAGCTTTTAGGATATTTGTGGTTACATATTATACAATCATGATAATTTATATTGTCATTTATTCTATGTAACCCTTGGTTAGGCTTGAAAGCCTATATATATAAAGCCATGTAATACATATTGGACATATCCATGTGAATGAGAATCTCCCCCTTTGTCTCCAATTCTCTTTTGCCTCTCTTATCTACTCATCTCTTTTGTATCAAATTTCTTATTTTATAACACGTTATCAACACGATACTCTACCGGATGAGTTCTTAGCATATTGTTGATTCTTGTAGATTTTTGTTGTTGCATAATGACTTCTAGATTGTGTGGTATGTAAGGTTTTTTTCCTTAGAGTTACTTTAGCAACTCCCTCTACTTTCTCTTACTGCATCTTTGATTTATTTACTCTTGATCAATCTGAGATAATCTGATGAGCCACTATATGGAATTAGTTGATTCTTTTATCGGATGTTTTAAACACCGGATTCCATGGCTAGGATTGGAGATTATTGTTATTATTATATCTGATTACAATTTTCCTTACAAGTTCTTTGATATTATTTTAATTTTGGCCTGAAGCCATATTGATCTAATTTTATATTTTATAAAGTATGACCTGAAGTTATATTATTTTGATTATATGGCCAGAAGCCATATACATTTTATATCTTGCGATTATATAACCAGAAGTTATATCAAATGGTTAGAAGCCATATATCTTTTTTTATCTGACAATATAACCAGAAGCTATATTCATTTAATTCTTCATTATATGGCCAGAAGCCATATACTTTTATTGGATGGCTAGAAGTCACACAATTCATTTATCCTGAAGATAAATGGCTACAAGTTATATAATATTAAATTCTCATCATTGGCCTGAAGCCATAAGAATTTAATTTTTATTGTAATATTTTACTTGATATTTTTTTTATCTTTACGAATTTTATTTAATTATCATTCGTGTTATTATATTTGCATTGTTACATTTTCTATTTTATTCATTGTTATTTATTTTATGTTATTTATTTATTGTTATTACAGTAAACCAGAAGTTTACTGAGCAAGACAAATTTATTGTTGGCACAACTTGTTTGATCATCCAAGTCATATATACGATGCAATATATATTCAAAAATTATGAACTGACATATATTGAAAAATCAGAAGATTCTTCATGAATAGCCAACATATTATATAACATATATTAAAGAACCAGAAGATTCTTCATAAATAACCAACATATTATATAATTCAAAAAGTATGTAAACCATACAAGTATTCAGTAAATTTGATAGATGCATCTATAAGATAATTACATATGTGATCATTATTAGCTTGCAACCTGAAGTTTGCAAGATTGTTTGAATAAATCATTATGATGATGAGTGCATAATTTTCAGATTGTACGACCCATAAATTATTTGTTAAAGCCTCCGTGTATAGATTGATCAATACTTATGAGAACAAGATTTCCACTTTAGTGTTGGCAAAATTGATTTGATATATTGCAGCACTTATACACATTAAGCCAACAAAATTCTCCCCGTGAAATTGGCTTTTGGTCAAGAGCTAGATATTTTCCATCTTAAATGTTTGAATGTGCAATGTTTATACTTATCGATCCACCACTATGCACATAGATGGAAAGTTGAGATAAATGTTGGGCAAGATTCTCCTCTTTGTTTGTCTCAAAATGAAACGAAATTATGTTTCTAAAGGGAACAAATGGGTTTATGAGACTTGTACTGCATTATTGGTTACTTGTCATTTGACGAAGTTTTTTCTCATGAGGGGGAGAAATTGAGTAGCTGGAAAAGAAAACATATTGGATGCATTATAACATGTAGATCCTCAAAAAATAATAGTATGAACCAGAAGTTCATCGAATATTGCATTCATGATATATTATAAAATATTTGTTAGATTCAATTCCTTACCTAAATGAGAATTACCAATTCTCATATTCCAGCTGAAAATGCTCCAATTAATATCAATAAGAAAGAGACATGCCTGAAGCATGGGAAATCAATAGGTTCCAAATATAATACTTTGGATAAAGAGAAGCATATTATTAAAATGATCATATGGATGAGGCTGGCACTCCAGAAGAGGCCAAGACATAACTAAGTACAAAAACCTCAAGAGAAGTTCAGGTACCTGAAAAGTAATACTGAGATTTTGATAAGTTATGTCTCAATGAGAAAGATGGAACCGAAAAAAGTAAAGTTGTCAACAACAGTTTTGATAATAATATCACGTAATCAAATGAGGATCTTCTACATAAATCTATCATCAAAGTAGACAGAAAAGTGATTGGTCATGTTCAGAAGTGAAAGGAAAAGACGCAGTGAAAATATGATTATGTTATTTCGATGTGAGAATTATGGACCTGTAGTCCAAATACATGAAATACAAATCTATTATATGATATGTGAACATTTATGTGAAAACAAAGGTTTTCATAATGTTATGATGATTGTGATGATATATAAGTTATATTATTTGATGGTGGATAAAAAAAATAATTACTAGTCTGGCAGAATATATGAAAAATATGCGTCTATTGAATATTATTAAAGCCTATGCATATGGCTCATTAGATAGTGAAATGTGCATCAGAATGCTTGAAAGATATATAACACAAAAACATGTCTGAGTATATCATTCAATATATAAAATGTTATATGGAATTAAGATTTTGAGTATATACATAATTGATTGAAAAATGTATAGAATAAATCAACATATCCAGAAGATATGGTGAATGGATACATTTATTCGACATATCCAGAAGATATGATCGAGAAATAAATTTTAGCATATAATTTGATGATAATGGATCTGCATAGTTCAGATGGAAAATAGATCAATTATTTGAAAATCATTGATGACAATCACATTGTTAATTAGTGATATTGTAGTCAGATAATGCTATCATCAAGGGGAGTAAAAGTAATGTTATTAGGAGGTGTAAAGATAATGTTGTGCTCTTTTTTCCTTAATCAAGGTTTTGTTCCACAGGGTTTTCCTGGTAAAGTTTTTAACGAGGCAGCTTCAATATATATTATATACTCTTTTTCCTTCATTATGTTTTTGTCCCATTGGGTTTTTCATAGCAAGGTTTTAATGAGGCACAATATTTATTTATGAACATCCAAGGGGAAGTGTTGTAAATATTATACTATTTGGATGTTCATAAACTTTTGATCTTCCATATTCCACACTCATAACCTCCCTCATGAATAGCTTTTAGGATTTTTGTGGTTACATATTATACAATCATGATAATTTATATTGTCATTTATTCTATGTAACCCTTGGTTAGGCTTGAAAGCCTATATATATAAAGCCATGTAATACATATTAGACATATCCATGTGAATGAGAATTTCCCCATTTGTCTCCAATTCTCTCTTACCTCTCTTGTCTACTCATCTCTTTTGTATCAAATTTCTTATTTTATAACAGAAGGAAAATTAAAAAAAATTGAAATCTTAACTTCTTGTATTCAAAATAGCAGAGGGACTAGTATCGTGATATTAATAATAGTAAATATCAAGTCATAATGATAATTAAAAATAAAACATACAAATAGAGAAAATTAGTTTAAAACTTGTATTCAAAATAGGAGGGGGGCTAGTATCGTGATATTAATAAAAGTAAATATCAAGTCATAATGAGAAAAAATGTTGTCCATTAATTCTTGAACAAGACTTTTTATCAAAGATAAGATCAATTCCAACCTCAACCATTCAAGATATGGCTAACAAAGACTATACAAAATACCTTTTTTCTTGCTCCACGTAAGCGTGCCATATTGGATATTGCCATTAGATAGTTACATACCTAAAATACCCATAAGAGTATATTAGAATTACTTATTTCCTACCTAATAATCAAATACTCCCTCCAATCCTTCATTTATCATTAACGTCCAAAATATTCGAATTGTGTAATTTAATAAATCTTTTAAAATTAATTAAAAATAATAAATATATAAGAAACGTACGGTCTTATTTATAAGAGTGTAAGAAATAGTGAAAAATGTAAAAAAAAAAAACAAGAATATTGGCAAAAGATACTGAAAGAGAATAGAATTAATCCAGGCCAAAATTGGTAGAAATGCATCTAATATTCATATAACCCTAAATTAAATCTTATAAAAAGGATTAAACCAATTTAAAAGTTTAAATCTTATAAAAATGACATGAGAGAGTAATTAATATTGATAATATTAAAGAAGGAAAAATTGAAGAAAAAATTAAATTTTAACTATTGTTGTGCATTTTAGTTTAAAACTTCTTGTATTCAAAATAGGAGAGGGATAGTATCGTGATTAATAATGGTAAATATTAAGTCATAATGATAATTAAAAATAAAACATAAAAATGGAGAAAACAACAATTTTTGTGTTACTCTATTCATAAATAAGATACTTTCCAAGAGTTATATTGATTCAAATTATTTTATTGGTAAATATTATATTACAATGAACAATATTTCTATTATTTTAGTTTACATATATTATGTGGAGCAAAAAAAACTATTAAATCAATATACTAGTATATTAGGAGTTGGCATTGATTCTTGGGAAAATAGCATTTAAATCCCATGGAAGAGGAGAAATGATTAAAATGTCCCAACAGAAACTTCACTTATTGGAGAGTCCCGTGTGACGTCTGCGGAAGAAATTGTATTTGCGCAATTACCATTGTACCCAAGGTGGAAAAAAGAGAAACAGAGGGAAGAGATGAGACGGAGAAACAAAGGAAACCCAAGATGCCTTCATTGCCTCCATCACCATCTTCGTCTTCGTCTTCTTCCTTCCCACTCACCATTGAGGCTGTCACATAGAGAGAAAGGGAGAGAGCAGCTCGGGCGATAGAGAACCCTAGCATGGAATGAGTTGCTGTCATGTGGGGAAGAAGAAGATCGTCATCGCGTTGCTGGAGAAGAAGTCATCGCAGTTGGGATTCACAAGTCCAATACCAAACACAATTAACAAGTTGAGCATCAAGGATTGACAAGTCCAATGACCGCCATTGACAAGTTGAAAAGCTGGATTGACAAGTCCATACCTACATCGACTTTTGAATTAAGTTTTGGGCTTCAAAACTCGAGTTTCGAAGCCAAAATCAAGTTTGGCCTTCAAAAACTTGAGTTTTGACTTCAAAACTAGAGTTTTTTTTTAATAAAACTATCGTTGACAAGTTGAGCATAAGGGATTGACAAGTCCAATAGTCACCATTAACAAATTGAGAAGTTAAGATTGACAAATCCTTTACTCATATGATATAACTCGACTTTTGAAGGCCAAAACTTGATTTTGGCTTTGAAACTCGAGTTTTGAAGCCCAAAACTCGAGTTTTGACTTCAAAAGTTGCTGTGGGTAGGGACTTGTCAATCCAGTTTCTTAACTTGTCAATGGCAGCCATTGAACCTGTAAATCCTTGATGCTCAACTTGTCAATGGTGTTTGGTATTGGACTTGTGAATCCTAGCTACAATGACTTCTTCTCCAAAAACGTGATGATGACCTTCTTCTTCCCCACGCAACGACAACTCAGTCCATGCTTGGTTTTGCTATTGCCTGAGCTGTTCTCTCCCTTTCTCTCTGTGTGACAACCTCAATGGTGAGTGGGAAGGAAGAAGACAAAGACGAAGATGGTGATGGTGATGGAGGCAATGAAGGCATCTTGGGTTTCCTCTGTTTCTCCGTCTCGTCTCTTCTCTCTATTTCTCTTTTTTCCGCCTTGGGTACAATGGTAATTGCACAAATACAATTTCTTCCGCGGACGTCACTCAGGACTCTCCAGTAAGTGAAGTTTATGTTGGGACTTTTTAATCATTTCTCCTACTTAAATGCTATTTTCCCTTGATTCTTTACTTATCACTTTTCATATTTACACCATCTCAAAAACATCATCAAAATTCAAGGAGCCTTCTTTTTTTTTTTTTTT
>QFDD01120308.1:0-18625 GCA_006871305.1 Vachellia collinsii
GACTTTCCTACTCCTTATACCTTCCTTCTTTCCTTTTTCCTTGTTTGGCGCCATTTTGTCTCCTTTCCTCTCCGTGAGTCACCATGTATAATATATAATATAATAATATATATTATTATATTATTTAATTTACTTTTAACTATTCATTTTTTTTTTTACTTTCCTTTTCTTTTGTATTTGCCTTTCCTTTTCCAATAAGCACAAAATACTATAAGATACTTCAATAAATATCTTTCTTGAATTTGACCCTCTATGTGTATAATAATTTTTCTAATAAAGTTTTGGACTCTGTACTTATTTTTCTCAAATTTCCTTAAAAATAAAATTATTCCCTTAAACAACTTTTGTCCCAAAACTTTATTCATACTTATCCAAAATATTGTAATTGGCTTCCCAAAGCATAATTTACAGCTTATATCAAATAAGTAAAATTTTGGGATGTTACACTAAGAACATTCAAGAACTGAAGAATGATTGCTTGGGACAAATTTGAGCAAGTATAAAGCCCTAATTTCATGTTTGATTCTAAAACTCACCACTTCAGTAATTTGCTGTTGGCTGCAACCAATGCTTGTATTGGCTGCAGCCAATTACTCTATCTACTGTTGGCTGGAGTCAAGGAATTTGTTGACTGGAATTGATTCCTCTCTGTTTTGCATTTGGCTGGAGCTGAAGGATTTGTTAGCTCGAGTAAAAACTATATTTTTTGTCTCATCCTTTCTTGTTTTATCATATGTCTTGACTTCCTAATCTTCTTTACAACGTCTTGGGTAGGGGTGTGAAAAAACACAGTCTTATCCGGTGCAGTCCAACTTGAAGTGATCTGGTCTTGTCTAATCTAAAAAAGCATTATATTGAAATTGGATTTGACTAGAGTGGCTAGGTTGGATCGAATTGAAGACCAAGTACTCAAACCAGTTAATCTAGCCTGGTTGGGCTTGAGTTGTTCTCTAGTTACTTATTTTTTTTATTTTTATATTAATAATGATACTTATTATTATTAAATGCTAAATATCATTGTTTTATACTTCAATTTTAATATTTCAGGGTGTCGTTTATATGATTTTAGGTTTTTTCTATATTAATTTTGTATTATTAAGTTAAAATTTTTCCTTTTGTAAATAGGAAAAACAAAATAAAATTACTTTAAAGTTCCTAGAGTGGTTCAAGCAATCTAAGTGGATAAGTTTAGTCCAGCCTGATCTTGAGCTGGAGCTGAACTGGATCAAACCTTGGGTTGTCTTGTACAATCCGAAATCCTTACCCTACCCGACCTCGTGTGGGATATAAACTTAGTCTGATATGATCCATGCATACCATTAATCTTGGATATTGACTTCGGCTTCAAAGGTGGCTCAAATGACATGTTCAACAACCCAATAACATAAAATTTTTAAAGACCCAGAGTTGATGAAATGGGTAGCTGTATTGACACTTAAACAAGAATTATATCACTTTAACCCAAGTTTCAACTGGGCACATTTTTGTATCCTTTGTTTTTAAAACGATAGAAGGGAGTAATTTTTGATAGTCAATGAATTTGAGTGACGTCAGCTATATAAATTGTGCATATGTCATTAATTGTGCGTGGCATTTAATCCATTGGATGGATAGAAAAGTCATCCCTTACTGTTATAACGCATGTGATGCGACTCACATCTATTATATCAATTAAATTAATGTATTAAGTAATAAAATATTATCAAGTTTGTAGTGAGTTGACTGCACCGTTCAGTGCGAGCCTTGGTAGCGGTTTTTTCTCCTTTTTAGCAGTGAAGGAAAAATAATCGCTATCATTTCTACATAATTTTTTCCAAATTTCTACTAGCGAAATATTTAAATTTTGGTGTGACAAATACAGCGGATATTTAACATCTACAATCAAATCTTAGGATTCACGCCTGACACTAACATTGATGGTCGTATGCTTTGTTGCCACAACTAATCTTAGGGTTCGACAATGTGTGTACCAGTTTTAAGAAATTGCTGCTACTTCGCTTATAACAACTGTATTTGTAAATGTTTTTAATTATTATCGCTACTAAATTTGTTGGCAACAATCATAACCGCCACAAATCAACCAAAATAACCACTACTTATGCATGTTCTTTTATAGGACAAAAAAATATTTATATCTCTGCCTTGTAATTAAATATTAGCAGCGGATAATAATTCCTTTTAAAATGTGTTTAGGGTAGTCATTTGATTTTCTAGTGGAGATAATGTGGGCCCATAAGACAAATTCAGAAAGAAAAAAAATGTTTGGGAGAAAAATATGATTAAATGGGCGTGACAATAACATCAAGCATGATAGTGACACACGCACTCAGATATGTACATGAAAACTTTCATGTTGCAGGTTTCAATTATTTATCAATTATTTGTGCATCTTTATTTTCTCCTCTCACCCTCACTCTCTCTCATCGTTTGTCTAGTACTCACATTCCACCACCTCCTTCTCCTTCTCCTTCTCTCATCATCTATACATGATCAAGACGAAAATGACACCGAAAAGAGTCACCAAGCATCATCGTTACAATGGTGAAACCGATGAGTGGGAGGGGAGAGCGTTATTCCTATGAGTGTTTTTTTTAATCAAAATACCAGAAGTTCATTTTGATCATTTCCTTTACATTTTATAAATGACAGATTGAGTACTTGTACCTCCATGTATTTTTTTGAAATGATGTATCATCTTTACATCCTTTCAAATTTTTGAAGGTTTTTTTAGGGATTTTCCCAATAAATTAACCATAATACCCTTTCAAGTTTCAACTTTAACAAGATATTTTAAATGATCTCTAATTACAAATTTGTCTTGCATGGGTCGTCTCAAATCTTTTGTGGATCTCCTTTATGTGCACCTTTTTAATTGGCAATTACATAAACTTCAAATCAATGCACAGATAATGTGACTCTGCAATTTTCCCCTAATTTTCCTGTACTAACTCAGAATAACAATTATGGAATTGCATTAAAAAATGAGTTAGTTTAGGTCTCAAGAAAGATAAGTTGCCAAGTTATATATAAACAATTATATTAATCAATACTGTTAATTACAGCAGAAGATAGACACGTAGAGAGAGAAAGAAGGATTGCTATAGCTATACAGAATACGTGTGACCCTCTAGCATCATTTACACAGAAGCCACAGCTAGTTACACATTTTAATGTCTTAATTTTACGTTTTAACAAGGCATCATTTTCTATAAATACAAAGTACTTATATAATCCTACCAATTTATAAGACAGAGAAGTTTTTTATTTTATTTATTAGTCACATTATTATATCTTTTTTGTGAATATATTGTTTTACACTTCATCTATATTCTTATGTAGACTTTATACTCTTAAATTAAAGTGTATATTAAATATGAATAAAGTTGAAAAGTTATTGAATTTTTAAAGTAGAACCAATAAGATTTAATTTTTTTTTCACAACTTAGATAAAAGATATTGAAAATGACACACGCTTGCATCAAATGTTGACTTTTATCAAAGTTCAAAAAACCGGACCGGGCACTGAACCGGTTGAGGCAGTGGGGCAAGGGTTAATGGGTCAGATCGGAGTCAGATCGGGGTCAGACCGATCATATTAAAATAATGACATTTAATTAATAATATTAAAATATAATACTTTTAATAATGTTTAATTTCAAAATATGCATCTTTATCAGTTAAAATCTTTTAGTCATTGTAACTAGTAATCATTCATAATAAAAAAATATCATTAAAATTCATTCATCAACCATAAAACGTTAAGAATCAATCATAAAAAAACTCATGTTTGTAGTAAAAAAAACGGAAAGGAAGAAATACTATCTAATTATTCCCTTTGTCACTAAATATTAATAAAAACAATGAAAAAAAGAGAGAGAAATTGCATTAAGGTCCCATACAAGAAAATTAATATCAGAAAAGTTTCAAAGGTTGCTACTGATAACTCATTCACTTGTCAATGGTGCTCTTTTACTTGCTAATAAAAACCTTTTAAGATATTTTTAATATTAATTTTTTTACGTGGGACCTTAATATAATTTCTTTAAAAAAAAGCAAATGAAGCATATAAATTTTTTTTTAAAAAAAAGCAAATAAAGCATATAAATTTTTTTTTAAAAAAAATATGTGACCCAGTCAACCCGGTTTTTTACCGGGTTGAGCCGGGTCAACCCGGTCCCCGATTTTTGGTTGGACCGGACCAGACCATGGGCTGGTTCACCGGTCAGACCGGCCGGTCCGGTCCCGTTTTTTTAACATTGACTTTTATCAATTCTTCCCTTAAATTATATATATTCGATAAAAGCAGTGATGGAGAAAGGAGGACTGACTAGCATACAAAAATTACATTAAATCATGCATAACAACTCTCTGAATTTTAGACTAGGACTAGGTATAGATAAACTCCTTAATCTTTAGAACTTTAAAATGAATCACTTCAACTTTAATATTTATATACATAACTCCTATACGAATAATTTTGTACACCACTTTTGGTTACAAGTGCACAAAAATTTTAGAGAGGTGTATGATTGATTAGTTGAGGTTATATCCTGACTATTTCGAAAATTTATGTAGGTTTTTTTATTACTGAGTTTTAAAAGTTAAGAGGGTTATTTGTACATAATTCATAGTTTATGAGAGTTTTGTGTAAATTAAGTCTTTAAAGATTTATGAAAAGTTCGCACTATATATTATTTTTAATCTCGGCCCTAGCTAATATGTGTAATTAAATCTTGACACTGTCTAAATAAAAAGCATATCTATAGCTTGACGTCTAGGTTAGTTTAAATACCCAATATAACATTAAAATCGTGTTTTCTATCACTATATGTTGGGTTCTCTCATACCGATTGTAATGCAATTATTGTACAAACAAGATTTTATATTTGGACCAGCGGGAGTATTATTTTTTTCGGTCATCTGTCTTGATCACCTTGTAAATAGTCCACAATAGAAGGAACGACAGAGAAGTATACTACTGATGAACATACATACATACATACATACATACATACATACAGTCTATGAAGTTCATCAGCAGAAGGGAATAAACTCGAAGAACAGACGGAAAATAATACAGCAAATTACACACCCTTCCCTCAGAATTCAGATAGAGATGCTATTTGGGATACCTTTCCCAGTCAGCCCCGGTTCACTGTTGGGATAAAGCAAAGTGTCTGGCATATTAGCAGGACCATGTCGATTTTTGAGATTCACATCATTGTTGTCTCTTTCAATTCTTTTCTCAATTTTTCTTATACTTTGTTTGAATCTCTCGAATGCCTCTAAGGGCTCTTTATCTGATATCCAATCAGATATGTCCTCAACTTGTCCAAGGTATGCCTCAGTAGAAGAATGCCTGGACAAGATAGCTAATACTGCAGTGATATTAATTGCTTGGTCCTTGGAATTAATGGTTCTCAAGAAAGCTTTCTCTGGATTGGTCTTAAGCTCTTCATATTCAGAAGTACCCTTTTGAGGCATGTAATGTCTAGTAATAGTAGGACGGTTTAGGATGTAGCCCCCAAATGGGTATTGTCCAAAATTAACAGCTGCATGAAGGCCTGAAGTAATCCATATAAGAATCGTGCAGGATTCTATCAGATCTTTACGATTTTTCATCTGAGGCCACTTTTGATCATCTTTCTTGTCACCATGACCAACCTGAACGAGTTCTTTCCACCAAGCTTGAAGTTCTCTGTCTTGTTGAACTGTGTCATCTGATGCATAATAAAAGCAGCAGTATTCTTGGACCCAAGTCTTGATAGCAAACCATATATCTAGTCCATCAACAGCATAAGGGTAATCCTTAATCGCAAGATTAAGGCCATGAGGAGAATTTGGATTGTCAGTTGCCATTCCCCTAAGCCAAGCAAGAAAATAGCATACATAACTATCAAAGTTACACACGCAGGTAAAAAGAAGATCCAATCCAAAAAGACTGGCCTGTTCGGAAAGAGAGCCCCATGCTGTACATGGGACTCGTAAGATCACAAGTTTAGAGAGAGAACCTATCCCAAAATACTAACCTCCTGAGAAAGCCCTTTAAACTAATAAACCTTAATTTACTCGTGAAACTCTGATATGGGACTCATAAGAGAAGTGGGCTTTATCAATTTAAGGAGCTCTCCCACCCAACAATGTCATCTTTTGGGATGGGCTCTCTTTGGATTTATACTTACAATATTGTATATCTTATGATACAATATAGAGGCAAGGACTGCTTTTTTTTATTTCATCTTATTTCGATATTACTGATTGGTAATGACTTGTTTTAGAGATATTTACTACCTGTTAAGAAGATCAACTGGCAGTGCTTGATCTGTAAAAACCCAATTCTTGTAAGCCATAGATGAAAGCTCCATAGAATATCGTCCCGGGAAAAATGTCGACTCTATAATGTCATTTGCATTAACAAGAGATTGTCGAGCAAGTGCATTTATCTTCATAGTATCAACGAAGTGCGGAGCTAGAAGTTTGTAAACAGGATGAATCCCACTAAGCTGTCGATTTGTTGCAATGACGAAAGGCTCAACCACAGCATGAGTCTGTAACCTGTGGAAAATATTAATAGTCACCTATGGAAATTAAAGAAGAAAACATGCAATAATACTGTGGGAAAAAATACATAAATACCAATGGCTAATAAGTTGATGATAATTGGAGTCGTTCACGACAACGTAGGCTTTAGCCAACATCCAAATCCATTTCTCCACGCCTTGCTCAGCAGGCAAGTATACTTGAGGAGGAGTCCCATCAGAATGATCCTCTTGGGGCAAACTTAGTTCAATTGCTAGTGGTTTTAAAGTGCCATCATTCTTCAAGAAAAGAATTGTCCTAGTAGCATAAGTTCTTGGGTGAACTTTAGAACTTATATCATTAGCAGCAGTTGTGTTTATAAGCCTCAAATATTGAATGAAATCGTCATAGTAATCCAGTATAAATATTTTCTTCTCCTTCATTGTCTGATGAATCAAATGCAGAAACATTGTTCATGAATTCTGAAGCAAGTATACTCTTTTGGATGAATAAAGAACAGTTTTTAGATTGGATTACCTGTTTTACAGATAGCCCTTCTATGTTTTTCTGGAGGTCATCTTCACTTATTTTGCAGAGTGTACCATCTAATAGGCCAATCCTGCAAAGGAATAGACATACACCAAAGAAATGGTAGTCTCCATTGTAAACCTTAATTCCCTCTCAAGGTTATGGTAATCATTGATAGATATTTTATCAGAGGACAAGAGTCCCACAAAAGTCCAGCATTGATTACTCAGAAAGAATTGAAGTTATATAATCTTAAGGAAAAATAACCTCAATAATACGCAATTCTAAAATTTAATATGCTTGACATATAATTGCACACAAATGACATATAATTCTGAAATGGAATTCTCCATTGTAAACCTTAATTGGCTTACGACACGAGTCCCACATTGATTAGTTAGAGAAATAATTGAAGTTATATAATGTTAAAGGAAGTTTTATAAATACTCAATATATACCTAATTCTAAAATCTAATATTCTTGACATATAGTGGAGCACAAATTTGACTTTCAAGCAAATTTCGATTTCGATTATCTGAAAAAACTCCATTTTGCTTATTTTGCATATTGTACCATCTAACGATGACTACAAGTAATTAGGCATACCTGGAGACAGCAAATTTTGACGGGATTTACACCAGCAAGCATTTCTCTTGTGAATTCTCCATCCTTCATCCATGCATTTTTATTATCTGCAACAAATCCATCAATAATATAATATATTTAGCGTGCTTGAAATCTGATAAAATCGTTAGATAAACTCTCTTCAACCATTATCTTTCTACGTGCTACTAATTTTCACTAATTCATACGTGTGTTTGTGTGGGGCATACCTTTAATCACCTGAGGCTTTTGAAATCTGAGCAACTCTTCCCCATCAATTCGGAAAACTTCCTTCAATTTTTGCATTGGAATAAAGCTACTTACGGCCATAAGTAAGGCCTTTGGCAACTTAAATCCACCTTCGTAGAGATCAAGAACCTCATCAAAGCTACCAAACTCTTCAGAAAAACGAGCTGTCAAAGAAGGTCTAACAAGAATCTTAGTCACAGATTTGAATCCAAAAGTAACGAAGTCTGCATTCTTCAATGGAGAAAACTCTTCGTCTCTTGGAACATAATTTGAGCCCAAAAACTTCACTCTGCTCTCGTAATCTGGATCAGTAAAATCATATAGTAGTAATTGGTCAATCATAAGAATGGCGAGTTTTATAACTAGCACATAAAAATCATTCCACATTTTTTGGCTAGCTAACCTGACTGTACTACGGATCTTCCAGTTCGTCCTCTACGAGGGTAAGGATATTTAACTTCGCCTCCAGTGGCTCCTTCAAGAATCGGACGGTCATACTTTTTCGGATTGTTCAAGTCATTGTAAGTGGCATAATCATAGACCCTGTCACGTTCTTGAAGCTCCCTATTTCCAATTCCATCTCCTCTTAATTTGGATAATTCTTCCTCTCTGTACCTTCGAAGTGGTTCTGGTGTTTTATCCGGAAGATACGTCTGCAACACATTGCACAAACTTAGTTTCTTGTCAGATATATTTTAGTAGATCAATATATAAATATGAGCATTCTACTTCAATTATGCTCAATTTAACTAAGCGGAACCAGGATTACCTTGTTGCGAAAGAAAATGCGACCATTTTCGTATCTATTTGTGGGGTAAACCCAAGAGTTGCAGGGGAAGTGCATTTCACTTTCACTGATGAGTGGAACATTTTTTAGCGTCAAACTTATGAGGAAGAACTCATTGGGATGCTTATTCTTGATCATAAATGCTCCTGGAATCCCCACTTCTTCTTCCCACTCAAAGTGTACTTTGTATTCAATTTTCTCAGCAGTCAGACTTGGGGACTTAGTAATCCAGTTTTCCACATATGCAGGCTTTCCAATTTTCCCTTTGGCCCCCCTTTCTGCAAAAGTACAAGTTTTTGAACCATCTATCGACAACCTTCATATTGATTATATAGATGCTATAATTATAAGGAAAAATTAATTCGCGAATCCTTATAGTCTCGCCTGATTTTAGATTAGGTCCTTTTATTTTATTTTTTTTATCGGGTCTTATAGTTTTCTTGATTATAAGCATTAGTTCTTCTATTCATAATAAGTCAAATAGAGCTGATGTCTATGTGATTAAGCTATATGAAGTAAGTTGATTTTAATTTTATTTCTTGGATCCATTTGACAAAATTAATCTAGATGTATACTGAATGAGAGCCATGTCATAATAAGCTACTAACGTGATTTCTCATACACATTGAAAAAATTATGAGTTTAAAGACTAATAACTATAATTGAGAAAATTATAGGACCCCATAAAAAGGGGAAAACTAGAAGCACCTATTTAAAAATGAGATTACATTATTAAGTTCTCCTAATTAATAAACAATAAAGGGGTGTTATAGTAACTTTATATGTTCACACACACACACACACATTTAACGCTCTATTTGAAGTTTGTCTACCGGGTGATTTAATATTATGGTGCAACTAATAAGTCCGGGTCAATATACATATTTTGATAATTTAATACCAATGTAGCTGAAAGCAAAATTTATAATAAACAAATGAAATTTGTCCTTCAATATCTTAACTCAATCTTGAATTATGTATATATACTCCTCCATTTCTAAATATAATTCCCTGTTTAGAGTGTGAATTACATTAAAAATGGGACTAGAAGCATGCGCCCAGCATTTGGAGTAGGATGTAGAAAAATAATGGAAAAAAATAATGAAATTGTTTAACTTAGAACATATAACCTCTAACATTTCAAAGTTTAAATTTGGTCAAGTAAATCTGTTGTTTGCTTTTCACGGACTCCTTTGGTGTAACATCATGAGGTATTATCCCTGCTTAGCGGCCCGTACGTACAAGGTTTTGTCCTTTTAGGATCCCATAATCACTTAAAAGGCGCCTCGGATGTCAAAGACCATACCTTGACTACATATATGGCCTTCACTTTGGATGAGTCTAACCGATGTGGGATTTGAGCGCACCCTACCTACTACGTCTCCCTTCCCCTTTACTCACTCTGGGGTCTCTTAGGGTGTTAGGTCCCTAGCAGCACTTCTAAACAGGGACAATACTTCAGGATGTTACATTATGGTATCAGAGCCGAGGACGGCTCTTTCCGTTGGTGGGGAGAGTGTGACACCAAGCGCTGCTAGGGATCTAACACCCTGAGGGACCCCGGAGTGGGTGAAGGGGGAAAGGAAACGCAGTAGGCATGGTGCGCTCAAGTCCACATCGGTTAAACTTGTCCAAAGTGAAGGCCATATATGTAGTCAAGGTGTGGCCTTTGACATTCGAGACGCCTTTTGAGTGACTATGAGACCCCAAAAGGACAAAATCATGTGCCTACATGCGGCTAAACAGGGACAATACCTTAGGATGTTACATTTGGCATTAAGGGCTCATGTCAATAAAGGCTCATGCCATCCTATGTAACTTAATAATTTTATAAAACTCTCATGAAGTTTAAATTAGTTTCATATAACCTTCTATAATAAATTTAAATCTTGAAATGTCAACGTTGAGGTTATATATAATTGACTCAAAGCTTAGGGCAGTTTTATATAATTTAGTCTGTAAAAAATTAATAGATGCATCCGTCATTCATTGGTAGCTTAACTCTACGAACCTATCAAAATTTTAAGACCACATAGCACGTTTTCAAAATAGGTTCCAAACTTAACTTTAATTAATGCTTTATTATCAACCTTTGTGTCTTTGTCTTTCTATAGAATGAAGGTGTGAGAAGATATTCCGAGAAAATCTTTGTTTTGGATGAAGAGAAAATGGAAGCTGACTCTAGCTGAGGAAAGAGATCAGAGAGGGAAGAAAAAGGTAAAGAGAGAAAATATTTTCTCTCATTATGTTTGGTTGTACAATAAAGAACACAAAAAATTAACTAATTTCACAATAACAATAATGCTAGCTCATAAAAAATTATGTGGGCTCGTGCATATTTTCTCTTAAAAGCATGTTTTCTTGTTAGGTTGATGCTTCTTTTTCTTTATTACAAGCATTAACTCAAAGGGAGAGCCAATCGTAAAAAGGTTAGTATGTTGGGTGAGAGAATCCCTCAATAAACTTACAAATCGATGTAAGACTCCTAACAATTATTGTAAAATCTTACTCTTAATGGTCAATGAAAAGCCACAAAGTTACGGAACTTACAAGTAGATATATAATTGACTACAAAATATAGACCACTCAAAATATGGAAGAAGAAAAGACAGAGGAAGATGAAGATCAATAACTCAGAGAGAAAAGAAGTTACAGAGGAAGAGGAGCAGAGATGCCAGATGGAAATTAAAGGGACGATTTTGCACAATTATTTTTTTTTTAATTTGTAAGCTCTTCAATGTGGGGCTCATAACATCTCTTCGATCCAAACGCGGTAAAAAGACTAACCTTTGTCAAATTTGGAAGCACTGATCAAGCAAATAGAGACGCCTTGTCCCAGAATCTCACTAGCATTATCAAACAGAGACCTCCCAACGTCAGTGAAGTCGAATGAGTTTTTCTTCTTCACAACCACCACACTCCCTTGGATCTGTTTCTCCTTATTGCGGCCTAAAATACCAGACAACATTCTTAACTACCTTGTTCAAGCTAGTTACACTCCAACACTAATCACACAGGTCGCAAGCGACACGGTCCAGTGGGTATTTATAGAGGAAGAGAGATTTGAGATTTTGAGAGAGAGAGAGAGAGAAAGAGAGAGAGAGTTTCAACGAATGTGATAAGGTTAAATATTGGATTTGAGACATTCAAATCAAAATCATGTGCTCGCTGCCTTTTAAATGTAGGACATGTTTACCTAATTTAATTATATTAAGGATATTAATTAAATTAAATTATATTAAGGATATTAATTAAATTAGTTAGTATTACCTTTGGTTCTTAATACAAAGTCAATTAACCTTTTTGAAAGATTAAAAAAAGTTAAATAAATTATTTAATTATAATATGCACTCTAAAATAATTATGTGTATCATTAGATTATATATAAATTTATAACTAAAGCAAATTATTTTGATGAAAAATTACAAATACATAAGTTAATTAGCTTTCTTAATCTCTCTAATAAAATTTAATTGGTTCTTATGTCAAAGACCAAAGGTAGTATAACATGTTTTTCCACATAAAACACCCTAGTCATATTTCTTAATCAACTCCCTCCTCTCTTACTTGATTACTGTTGAATGAGGATTAATAGAGGTAATTTGGGAAAATTTGTTAAAAACTAGAAATAGAGATTTATATTTTAAAGTAAAGTCCACTTCTTAATTAAGTCATACCTTAAGAATAGAAGAATGGAAGGACTATTATATTTCATAGTCAATGTTATATCGAAACACTATCGCAACAATCATAGTGTTGCTTTCTGGAAATAAAAAATTAAGTAATTAATTGATCAATCAATCCATTGATTTTTCTTTGAGATAGGGTTGAATTCGAACTGTATCCAAAAAAAAAAAAAGAATTCTAACAAGCTGCGAGGGACTATATATGCAACCTGTGAGCACATGATTTTCTGCCTAATTTCGCGTCAAAAAGAAATCAAATGATTAAGGTGTTATATATATATATATGTATATATATATGTGTGTGTATTATTTTTACAATAATTTGTGCCACTAAGTCAAAATTTGAATATAAAATTCTTGACTTTCACAACAACCATATCTTCTTTAATCTTTAGTAAGCCCATGTATACAATATTCAATAAAAGCAGTTATAGATGGGGCGTAGCAAGGCCACGACCTCTCTAGATTTATATATCAGCATTTATATATAATTATAGTTGTGTTATATATTTCTGTTCCAAGATTTGTGAAAAATTCACATCAATATAAAGTAATAAGGATTGGTCCTCATTATAGGTCACTTATAATTTTTTTTTTACCAACAACGTATAATTACTTCATAATAATAATGAAAAGTAGTTCGTATCACTAAAATATTAAAAACATTAGTACTATTTTCTAATATTACCTTTCAATCAAAGTAAATGTATCTTAATTACTTTTCTAATATGATCCATGCACACCCTTAATCTTGGGTATTGACTTTATCTTCAAGGATGGCTCAAATCACATGTTCAACAACCCAACAAAATAAGAAAATTTTTAAAAACCCAAAGTTGATAAAATGGGGTAACATATGATCGATACTTAAACATGAATTATATCATTTTAACCCAAGCCTCAACTGGGCCCATTTTTCTATCCTTTGATTGTGAAAAGATTGAAGGGAGTAATATTTAATATTCAATGAATTTGAGTGACGTCAACTATGTAAATTTTGCATATGTCATTAATTGTGCGTGGCATTTAATCCATTGTATGGACAGAAAAGTCATCCCTGACTTTTATAAGAAGATTGAAGGGTTGCAGTCTTGCAGAGAGGGCAAGCAACTACAAATAGAATTACATGGTCTCAAAAATCATATTATTATTTTTTAATAATGGTAAAGTTAAAAAAAATACTTCAATTTAAGATAAATATAATAAGTTTCTGATAAATTTGTTAAAGTAACTCATATTATAAATCAGATGGAATATATCTCATGTATATTGTTTTTAACTAATTCTAATCATTAATTTATTTTGCGTAATTTAGATTTTTATCACTTATATTTAAAAAAAATAGAAAGCATTAATATTTGATATTTAATGAATTTGAATGATGTCAACTACGTAAATTTGGCTTATGTCATTCTGATTGCGAGTGGTATTTAATGCATTATTAGGTGGGTAGAAAAATCATCCCTCACTGCTGTAACCCATGTGATGTGATTTACAACTATTATATCAATTAAATTAATATATTAAGTAATAAAATATATCAAAACGTGAATCAGTCGTGGCCCTACGTACCCTTGCTCATCCTAGCAGGAGTTGCTTGTCATACTACCTCGATAAGATTAGTAAATATATCTATATTTTATCAATGACTAAGCATGATTTTACAGAGAGAGAGACTTTCAAGTTTCAACGAATGTGATAAGGTTAAATATTGGATTTGAGACATTAAAATCAAAATCATGTACTCGCTGCCTTTCTATATATACAGGACATATTTACGTAATTTGATTATGTTAAGGATATTAATTAAGTTAATATTGCTTCTGGTTCTTAATATATATTATTTATTGTTGAATCGGTATTAATAGAGAAAATTTGAGAGAATTTGATAAAAATTAGAAATAGATACTTTATTGTGAACTAAAATCAGTGTCGTAATTATGTCATACATTAAGAACCGAAGGAGTATTATATTTCATATTTGATATTCTATGGAAATACTATCGCAAAAATCATATTGTTGCTTTCTGGAAATAAAAAAAAAATTAAGTAATTAATTGATCCATCAATTAATTAATTTTACATTGAGATAGAATTAACTTCGAAGCATATCCCAAAATAAAAAATAAAAAAAAATCGAACAAGCTGCGAAGGACTATGCGACCTGTGAGCACATGATTTGCTGCCTAATTTCCCGTCGAAAAGAAATCAAATGATTAACTTGTCGTAACTTCAAGCTAAAAAAAATTATTAAGGTGTCTTATACATATATATATATATATTATTTTTACAATAATTTGTGCCACTAAGTCAAAATTTGAATATAAAATTCTTGATAGTCACAACAACCATATCTTTGGTTACTTATAATTTTTTTTTACCAACAACTTATAATTACTTCATAATAATTAAGAAAAGTAGTTCGTATCATTAAAATATTAAAAACATTATTACTATTTTCTAATATTACCTTTCAATCAAAGTAAATGCATATTAATTATATTTATGTTTTTTTCTTACATGACATATTTCTGTAATACAATAAATAAGGGCAATTGTGAAAAAGAATTTAATTCTACCGACTCTTTGCAAAATCACTTACATGTAGGACCACAAAAACTTTCTAGAAGATCCTTTTTATTCAAGTGCTATATAAAAAGAGTGTTGCACATGATCCATGCACATCTTATTTTATTTATTTTCGTGATATACCAAGCATAATTTTAAAATATAAATTTTTTCTTTGGCTTGTAATTCAAAGTCTTCGTTTTCCCACTCTAAAGGCGAACCTTCATTGGCGAAATTTATTGGCGAAATTTATTGAAAGTAACATAATATAGGACTCACTTATTACATGGGTATATAGAAAAAAACACACACACACATAGATGTGATGGCACAAAAACATTTAAAAATTGATGACTTACATCATCAATTTTAATTTTTCTTTTTTGAGAAACCGTGTTTACGTTTTGTAGTTACTATAACATTTTAGTTCACATCGATGTGATGCGTATTGATTTGGCAAGCTTTATTATATGTTGCATTATCTTCTTCAACAACAAAAATTTCGATCTTAACATTTGATTTAAATAGTGGCGATTCCAACTTCGAATCGAGCGTGTTCATACGTGCCGAGCATTAAAATTGGAAAATGACTACTTAGAATTCAGAGCAATAGGCATCACATCACAAATTCACAAGTTAATAGTAAATGTCATTGGTTCCTTCTCACACAAATCAATGATTTCATTTCATTCTAATTTCATATTCATTAAGCATCTATTTAGAACATTACGACTTAATTATGATACGCTTTTTATTAAGTTTAACAAGTGATTTATTAATTGGATCATATTGTTACCATTCAATTAGAATGAGTATTACAAGCACATTTATTCACTTACCTACAAGGAAAATAATAAGTGAAAATTGCAAGGAAAGAAAAACCGGACCGGCCGGTGAACCGGCGGACCGGTCAATGGTCCGGTCTAAAGGAAAACCGGGGACCGGGTTGACCCGGATTAACCCGGTCAACCCGGTAAAAAACCGGGTTGACCGGGTGTTAACATTTGGGATCACATGTCATTTTAGTGCATTTTCCTTATGTTTTTATGCATTTTTGGTACTATTATACATGATTTGAACATTCAAAGTTAGGAAATGCACATGAAGTTTGTTATTGCTTATTATTGCTTAATTGTGCATATTTTGGCTCTTATCCTTACTATTTTAGTGCATTTTCCTTATGTTTTTAATTGTGCTTATAGATTTTATTATATTGCAAGGTATATTTTGGTAGAAGAAGGATTTAGAGACCAAAGCTGTTCAAAATCACATTTGGAAAATCAAAGAGGAAGAAATGGAGGTCAACTTATGGGTAGAATGCATTAATTTGATGTGAAGAACTTATTTTCCAGAGGCAAAACGAGCTACGGCGCACTTATCTTGGCTACGGTGAGCTTGAGACCCGAGAGGAACTCAGCTGCAGCTCAAAACAGTTCGGCCGCTGCCCAGTTTTGACAGCAAAACGCACAGCATCAGTAATGAGCCAAAAATCAGATTTTTTAGGTTTTTAAGGCAAGGACCCGATGAAGCCCGACATTCTGGACATTTGGGGTGCATTTGGGAGCTCTTTGGTGTGCTAGGGCATGGATTTTGGTGGAGATTGAAGTTGGGTTTGAAGTTTGGAAGAGATTTTGGCTTCATATCTTGGTTCTTCTTCTCCATTCTCCTTTCCTTCCCTCTTATTCTTGTATTTGTGCTGGTATATGTATATTTTGCTATGGCTCTCTTGAACATGAGTGGCTAAACACTTTGTTCTAAGATTATTTTGAACCCTTGTATGGATTAACTCTTAAATACTCCTTTCTTTTTGTGATTAATGATATATATGTGTTCATTTTACTCTTTGCTTAGTGCTTTTAAATGTTTGATCACCATTTAGATGTTAGGTTCACTTGATTGATGCTTGAGAGGGCTAGGTTGAGTGTAGAACTTGGGCAAAATGGTGTAGGAACTTGAAATTTGCATGATGAATGGATGGTTTTGTTTGCAAGATAGAGATATACTTGTTAGCCTTGCATAGTCACATTAGGATTGAAGCTTCAAAATTGGGTTTTATTAATTGTAACAAGAGATTGAGCAATTAATGGAATCAAACACTTGTTCTTGACTTGAGAGTAGTAATGGGAATACGGGTTGGGCCCGCGGGCCCAACCCGCCAGCCCGCCAAAATTGGCGGGTTAGGGTTGGCAAAATGCCAACCCGTTGGGGGGGCGGGCTCTTTCAGCCCGCCCCGCCGAACCCGCGGGTTGTGGCGGGCTGGCCCGCGGGTTGGCGGGCCGGCCCGCCATAACCTTTTTCCTTTTTTTTTTTTATATTTTAAAAAAATAAAATAATATGATATATGCTTTTTTTTACATTTTTTTATCTCAATATTTTTTTAGAAAGAAAAAAGTAACACTCAATTCTATTTTTTAGGATAAACAACACCTAATACATTTAAAAGTAGCATAATTATTTTATTTTTTTGTTAACTATCTATAATACTATATTTAAAATTACAATAAAATATTAATACTTATATATTTTTAAATTATAAGAAGATGTAGTGAGATAATATTATTTTTTGGGTCAAAATAAAATAATATTATATGATAAAAAAGGTTTTAATTATATTTTATTTTCTTTTTTATTAATTATTTTTTCCCGCCAACCCGCCGTGGCGGGAATGCCAGCCCGTTGGGGGGGCGGGTTCTTTCAACCCGCCCAACCCGCGGGTTGAAGCGGGCCGGCCCGCAACCCGCGGGCTGGCCCGCTTTCCCATCACTACTTGAGAGAGCTTTTACAAGTACTTTTTGAATCCTAGACTAGCACATTTATTCATTAAGAGCATTTATGAGAGGAATTTATTTCAAGGTTATGAATTACAAGGGGGATGAATAATCCTAGGTCCCACCTTATCCTTGAAGTCCATGAATCATTTTTTTTTAATATTTTTTTTCTATTCTTAAAATTAGACGTCATCCACTCTTGACATTTGTATCACTCAAATTAGGCGAAAGCGTGATAATCATTGCTTAATCGGGTTTTGGAACCAAATCCTCGTGGGAACAATACTCTACTTATCACTTTATTACTTGACGCGACCCGTGCACTTGCGGTGCGAACAAGTTTTTGGCGCCGTTGCCGGGGATCGAACCCGGGTCGCCCGCGTGACAGGCGGGAATACTCACCACCCCATATTTTTTTTTGAATTTTTTTATATACTTTCTTTTCTTTTTTTAAAAAAAAAATTTATATGTTTCATTTGCTTTTTTTTAAAAAAAAATTATGTTAAGGTCCCACGCAAAAAAATTAATATTAAAAAGGTCTCAAAAGGTTTTTATTAGCAAATAAAAGAGCATAATTGACAAGTGAATGAGTTATCACTGATAAAGAAAAACGGAAAGATTTTTGTTGATAAAGAAAAAGGTCTCAAAAGGTTTTTTTTAAACATTTTATGGTTGATGAATGAATTTTAATGATGTTTTTTTATTATGAATAATTACTAATTACAATGACTAAAAGATTTTAACTGATAAAGATGAATATTTTGAAATTAAACATTATTAAAAGTATTATGTTTTAATATTATCAATTAAATTTCATTATTTTAATATGACCGGTCTGACCCCGGTTTGACCCCGATCTGACCCATTAACCCTTAACCCACTACCTCGACCGGTTCAGTGCCCGGTCCGGTTTTTTG
>QFDD01120309.1:0-19624 GCA_006871305.1 Vachellia collinsii
TGTATGTATGTATGTATGTATGTATGTATGTATGTATGTATGTATGTATGTATGTATGTATGTATGTATGTTACAAATACCTTGTGTATGATAATTAATCTAGAACGTGCGTTCATATTTTGCATGAAATTCAAGATAAACTATATTGTTAAGGACTTATAAAAAGTATAATTTCACATAATAGAGTATTTATACATTTTTATTATTGAGAAATGAACTGTAACGGTTATAAGGTAGAGCTAGCTAGGTAATGGATAAGAACCAACATCTCAAGGTATTAATTCCAGAGGTTTGGTGGTGGGTAAATTGAATTTTGTTAGTGGATATTTTAATAAATATATTTACAAGCTCTTTTTAAGTTGAGATACGTTCTAACTCTTATAAATTTTTGTATGGAACTTATCTAAGCCTTTTATATATATAATCATATGTATAATCTAGAGAAATCTTTCTGAAAATTTATATATAGGTTAACCTTAAAATCTAAGTGGAACCAAACAATGATCAGTTCAACCAGAAAAAGCTATGAACCAAACAATGCACGAGTGTGATACGCATGCAATGGGAATTATATATATATATGATGAAAATCTTGCAATGATTGAGCGTGCAGGCAGATGTAGAAGTGTCGTTCGAAGTGAAGGAGTTAGTAGAAAAGGCAGAAGAATGGAAGCAAAGTAGTGGGGAAATGACTGACCCACAAAGCATGTGTGGAAAAAAAGGAGGAATAGGACCATTTGGGTTGCTAGTTTTGGCTTCAAAGGGATTACAGGAACACACTTCAGTGTTCTTCAGAGTCTTCCAACTAAAAAATGATGACAATAACACCACCAAGTTGGTGGTGGTGATGTGCAGTGACCAGTCTAGGTAGGTACCACATACCACTTGGTGAGTCGAAGGAGCGACATAATACATACAATTGTTAGTGTCCAATCCATTGTTTGAATGATTTATGACACAGGTCATCGCTGAATCGTGAGAACGATTTGTCCTCTTATGGTGCTTTTCTTGATGTGAACCCTCTTCACCATAAGCTTTCACTTCGCACTTTGGTAAGTTCCATTATATGTATTTTGTGTGGCATAAGTAATAACTAATCTTGTTTCTCCCATGCTTTGTATTTGCTATATGTCCTATTATAAGAAGCCATATACGTTGTTTATTGCCTTTTTTATGAAGCCATTGAAGTAAAGTGTGTAGAAGTTAGGAGGATCATTATTACATTTCAAAAGGTAATCTTATTCAAGGTATTGTTAAATATTAAATGTGAGTGCCTTTTTTAACAAGAATTTGAATCTTGATTTATCATATTGTAAGGGATTAACTCGTTTTGCTAGACCCCGATCCTGTTAGTAACCATTACATAAAAAATGTTAAAAAGATAATTTGCAAACGTTAATTCTCACTTTTTTTGGTACTAAGTAGGGAGAATGACAGAAAAATCTTTTTGAAATATGTGAATATCAAGTCAGACTCCTAAAATGGTCTAATTAATGTGAAGCCCCAAATAAGGACCGGTATGGGATTAACTTTTTGTGAAATTACCTAGATATGTTTAACCAATGGCATCTACATTTATGAACAAATTCAGTTTAACAGATAACAATTTTGACTTTATGGAATGTGAAATTAATTGCCATTACCTTAGTTGTTGTCGGTGCATAAAGTCAAAGTGTTATTAATTAAGGTAAAGTTGTCTTATGGGCATGAAAGTAATTTCAAAGAAAGTTAGTCCTAGATCAATCCTTAGGAACTTCACAGTGATTAGATCATTTCAAGGTCGTGTTGCTACAAAATTCACATTTTTAAAGGGATTTTTCTATTATTCTCCCTATTATGTATTTTTTTAAAAAAAAATCTATTATATATATAAATATATATATCTATTGTACGTTCTTGACATTTGCAATTACTTTTTCTAGATTGATCACTCTGTGGTTGAAAGCTTTGGAGGAAAAGGAAAAGCGTGCATCACAGCAAGAGTGTATCCCACTTTGGCAATCAATGATGAAGCTCACTTGCTCGTTTTCAACAATGCATCTTCCAATATCAACCTCACAACACTCGCCGCTTGGAGTCTGAAGAAAGCACAAGTCAATCACATCAACATATGATTTGTTTGAATCGGATTACGCTCCAATATTTAATCCCAACTTCCAACATGAAATGATTTATAACATCAAGATATAGTACTTGTAATTTCTATATATTACCTTATGCTTCTTATGAATGTTCATGGGAATAAAAGAATTTACAACTAAAATAACAAGAAACATAAGGGAATTTGGTCAATTTACAGCTCCCATAAATGCAAGTGTTTAGATTTTGAAGGAAAAATTTAAATAGGGAGAAAACGTACCAAATGGCTCCATATTCTTATCCAGGTCAAACCTTTGAAGCTCCATGAGTTGATCCTCTGAAGCTCACATAAAAAATTAAACTAGTTTGGACTACTAGAAAATATAGAGTCCAAAAGGGGTGACATAGCAGAGCACTACACAAGAAAGAATATATATAGAGAGAGAGAGCCAGAAAACTCAACGACTAGTGTGTGTAAAACTGATGGGGAGGCTTCTATTTATAGAAGAGGGTTTGGACATTTTGGGAACTCAAAATATCCACAACCATCATCAGTTGAGAGATTCTCTCAAACTCTCATTTGACTCAATCAAAGAGAATAAAAATTAAATATATTTATATTCATCATATAAATTAAATGATATAAATTAAATACTCAACATTTAATTTATATATTTAAATACATTTTGGATATTTATCTGACTCACAGCTAAGTTAGCAATTCATCTTTTATCTGGTTATTTTCTGATTAATTAAACACTTAATTAATTAATTAATTAATTAATTTCTAATATCATGAATAATTTGAATTTCTTAATTTATTGTATTAGTCCATTAAGGGCATACCCATTCCAATAATTCCAACATCTCCCACTCGCACTTGGTGTGCTGGTCATCGTGTGCTTATCATATCTTTCTTGCTTCATACTTGGTGTCTGATGTATTTGCATGTGCACGGTGTCCTCAATTTGAGTGCTTGTATGCTAGAAGTCCCTTATGCAGGATCATCACGCAAGGCCACCCTGGATGTACCTGCAAGTAATATTGTGTACATGTTGCCTTGAATGCCCTAGATTTACTCATACATACTACTTATGGCATATCTAATCCCTCTCTTCATGTCTGTAGTATCCACACTTACGAGTTACTCAGAAAACTAGTAAGGGATCAATCACATACACTCGCACAACTGTGTATTTTAGAGTAAGTATTCCATGCCCCTAATCATTAGTCAAGGCTAACTTGGTGCTTTCCTAGTATTTGACCTATTAGATCGAATCACTCATGACCATAAGGTTCAAGCTAAAGTAACTGTCACTAAGTTAGTCCTTTGTAATGTTGTCAAAGTCTTAAGGACATTGTGAAAGTTTTGATTCCTTTTTAGGACTCACACTGAATGGAACAAGGATCTTCCATCTAGGTCCCTTATTACAAATTTATTTATAAGCATATGCAGTATGAATTGCATGTTACAGCGTAGTCTTAATTTGTAAGAGTGTATGTCAATTTTAATTCATTAACACTGTACAAACTTACGTTCCAAGTACTCACAATATCTAAACAAGAACTCTTCAACTTACAACTCATCATGACATCTTTGGAAAAGAGTTCTTTGCGTAACTATCCCACTACTAATCAATTCCTAGCTAAATAGATAACATAAAGAAGATTGTATTGATGGTGTAAGATGTAGAGTACATTGTTTGGTACTAGGGTGATCTTTTATACTGAGTTAATGTGCATATGCCAATGCACTTGACTTGTACTCTTGCGCTTCTTTCCTTTTGAAGCTACTTAATGAAATATGTGAGGTATCCACATCATCTTTTACATTATCTATCACCCATTAGTCTATAATCCACAAATGATTAGCTTTAATGGCAAAAACAGTGTGAGAAATGCAAGACATTTTGGTGCATGTCAACTAATATTATAGTAGGTGGTGTTTGCACTGGTTTTCTTGATTTTGTTGCTACTAATGTTGAATCATATTTTAAAAAAAAAATCTAACTTTTACCTTATTATACATATTACATACATGTCATTCATCATTACCATCCATGACGATGGGTAAATTGTCATCTTTTGGAAAGAAGTTTTCAAAATGATTTGGTTGAAAGGGCTCTGACTCATAGGTGATGTCTTTACCACCATCCATGTCATAAAGGTCTCAAGGCTTCAGATGCACAATCATACTCAAAAATTTATGTTTCTTATCCTCCACATAATAAACCTAATGCATCTCTAATGCAAGAATATACAACTCATCATCTTCAGATTCACTAGAGTGAATGAGCCTAGATAAATTTACAGATGTGATTACTAACTCATTAGTAATGATTCCCTGAAAAGTTGTTGTATTTACCAAGGTTAGTGAACTCAAACTGGACAGGTTGAGTGAAGAACATATCGTTAATCCCTTTAAGTCTACTTCTAAAATTAACTAAATTAATGCAATATAGTTACAATCCGAGATAAAAAAAATGAAATTAAATCCTAGTAAATAAATGCAAGCAACCTAAACTAAAAACTTATATTGGTTCGAGGAATTACTAACTAAATGTAATGAATTAAATTGAAATTAAAATATTTTTTTTTCATGTTTTTATGTAGAAATGATTAAAATGAATGATGGTGAAGGAAATGAAAATGAAACAGAAATAAATAATGGTAGTAATCAATCTTCCAACTCAACAACGTAGGCAATCCTCACTTCAATATATACCAAAGTTAAAATAATGAATTAAGAATTATAATTAAGCTTTATCCCAACAACCGAGTTACCTCGAATTGCCACAAAATGTTTTCCAAAATCCCAACTTTCTAACTGCAACTAGAAAATCAAAATGGAATTAAGGATGCCAAAAACAAATGCTTAATTATAACTCTTAAATACAAAATAACAGAGTTAAAGCTAGCAAGATACAATATGATCTATGATTTCAAGCTACCTTAGAAAATCACAATATTTTAACTCCAAAGTCAATGCAAATGTCATAACCACAACATTATAATTGAAATTAAAGCTATAAACAAAACAATATCAAATGCTAAACAATAATCCAACCACAATAATCTCCAAATATAATCAGATTAACCAATACAAAATTTTCCAATAATAAAAAAACTATCCTAAGACCTAGGTATTGTTAAAAAATTATTGGATAGGAAATTAAAGTAACTAAAACTCCTCTTTGAAGATCCAAGATCTTTCCATTGTTGTTGAATTGGAGAATTACATAGTGTTAGCTATGGTTTCGATTTGCCATGAAGAATGCCAAAATAAACACTGTGTGCAAATCCATGTGCCTTGTAGATTTGTGTGTGTTGTATTAGATGGCCAAATGTGACTTCAAATGAGTAGGAAGATGAAAAATGAAGGTGATGCAGATTGTGACAATGGTGATGGGTGGAGGGAAAGCTTCTTGTGGCAAGATGAAAAATGGATGAAGAAGGGCCTCTGGAGGTGTGGAGCCATCGCTGGTTTTAGGTGCCATATGGGCTTGCGTCTGCTCAAACTCTAAAATATAGACCCTAAAAAAACTGATTCAGATGAAAAAAAGGGAGCTATCCAGGTTTGGTCCTTCCCTGATATTTCAAAAATTCAAATCCTTTTCTGCCATTAATTTTGGTCTTAAAGTTCATTTTTCTTGAATTTATCTTTTAGTTTCAATTTCTACCAAAGGTGCCTACCATGAAAATTAACATTGAGTAGCATCAAATGTTCTAAAAATCAATTACTTAATAAAATGATAAAAAGTGTGATCATTTTACTCTTAATTAGCTCTAATTTCATGTAATTGTCTTTAATTATAATTAATGCAATCAAACTCAATAAAGGACCAAGAATAGCATTAAATCCCCTAATATACTGCCCTTAATTAGTCAACTCGGAACTCAATGATTTGGCTATCAAGATGGTTTGGGTGAGTCTTTAACTCAAGGTCATGCTGACTTGGTCCAATACGATAAGACTTGGGTTGATTTGGGTGACTCATTGAGTGGGGTGAGTCGCTCGAGTTGCACATTGTTCCTAAGAAAAACTTAGTCACTGTTCACCGACAAGAATTTCTCTTCTTTTGTTTTGAAGACTCGTTGTAGCTTGTGATCATCTTCTTATCCTCATCATTGTTCTCCTTCATCTTTCAAACCATGACTGTATATCACTTCTTCTTTCTCACCCTTACCACTCATTGGAGAAGCCAAGAACACTACAACTCATGCTACTGTGGAATAAGGAAATGGAAGAAGATGTTGCTTTGGAAGAAGGTAGAAGAAGCACATGGAAAATGATAATGCCTGATGATCTGATGAACTATGACTAAAGAGAGGAAAAGTAGTCAGCCTTATGCCTTGTCTCTCAGTAAAGCTTGTTTAGTCATGAGTGTTGAGAGAGAAAAAGGGAAGTCATGTGGAAGAGAGAATAAGCAAAAGAAAGAAGAAGAAAGGAAAGAGAAGAAAGAGGTAAAAGGAAAAGGAAAGGAAATAAAATTTGAAAATAATCTTTTATATGTGATTTTATGAATAGTTGAATAATTTGTAAAAAAAATGGGTATGTATTAAAAAAATATTTTTATAAGTAAAATATAAATATTTTTACCCATTTTAATTAAATTAATTTTTATTTATTATCGATTTGACTCCGAGTTGACTCTAGTATGATCCACTAACCCTTAACCTAATGCCTCTGATAGTTCAGTATTCAGTACGATTTTCATAACCTTGGTATTTCCCCAAGAACACCTGAAGAGAATACAATGAAATGTCCTTGATAATTGAGTTCTAAGATATCAACCAACTTTCTGTAATAGGGGATGCCTCCAAACTGTAGGTTGTCATCGGTCTTACTCACATAAGTCATGTACCAATGGTGCCAAAAATGCCTAAATTTTGGATGAGAGAACCTTGATCATGTGCAAATGTGTAGAACTTAAACCAATTGACATTCTATGCAGTAAACCTTTTTCTGTAGTTGAGTGGACCAACTGCGAGACTTGCCAAGTTAGGTAGATGAGAGTTCTGGTCATTAACAATTTGGCGTGTAAACTAACTTGGAAATTCTCTATACACATCTTTATCAATCTCAATGAATGTTTGTGTCTAGCTATGTAGTTGGTGATTCACATAACTTATGAACTCCCTGTAAGCAATAACTTAAGTAATGAGCAAAGTGAAGGGATAAATATAATGTGAAGTTATAAATAGAAAATGTTAGCAATGATTTTCACTGAATTAAAGGATCAACTTGACAACAGTTTATTAAGACATATCTAGATGCTTGTAGTATCTCAGTAGGAGTTAGGTGGAAGTATTGAAATCTGCTAATTGGTTTCCAACATAAGGGAACAAACTTATCAATGTTGATCGACCAACATCGAAATAGTCATCAACACGAGGGTGATGATTGAAGGACGACTTGATGTCATCAAAGTACCATTAATAAAAATTGAGTATCATATCCCTTATATAACCTTCTACTACTTAACACCCTATTCCTTCATATGACTTCAACTTCCTTAAAAACGTGTAAGTGCAATGTAAAGATAAGGTAACTATCTACGGTTGGGTGAGTGTATAAATATGTGTGTATGTAATGATTGGTAAAATGTCATACCTTTCTATAGGATACATTCAATGATATTGAACTAGGCCACTAAGTTTTACATCTTGAACAAGGTGGTCAGTGAGGTAAGCCATGACAGTGAAAAATGAAGGGTGGAATATCATCTTCAAATGATGGAGTCTAAGAATGACTTTCTTTTGCAATTGGTGTAACTCATCAATGACAACAACCTTTGCACATAGCTTCTTGAAGAATAAACAGGGCTCCACCAATACCATTGAGATATCATGAGGTAGTGTATTTTTTTAGTGCCAACGACAATAACTATTGCATAAAGACATAGGAGTCATGACTCTTCAACCCAACAATCATTTGAGACTACAAATCTATGCATCTTGAAATGTTGCTTGAATATCCATAAAGAATTTTTACTTTCTTCAATGTTGTGAGGAAGATATCCTTATTGGGTTTCATGAAGGTGAATTTTTCTAGTTGAAACTTGTCATTCTCATCTGGCCAAACATCTTGACAAATTCCCATGGCCTGTAACTCTTTCCTTGCTTGAAGATGATATTTGGATCCAAATATGTTAGGCAACATGTATTTACTACAAATATTTTTTCCATGTGCATAATAACAAGACTATGGGCATTACATATTAGAATTCCAATAGGGAACAGTAATAAAAATACTCTTCTTTCGCCACTGTAGTACATGCTCACCTTCAAAAGTACCACATTACCTGCTTCCAACTCTTTTTGCATCATCCTTTTCCCCAACAATTAAAAAACATGGATCAGCCATTAAATCGATCTAGACAATGGTTCAAGAGTCAGTAGGTTTGATTGAGGTCAAATCAAGATCAAACTAGTCATATTTAAATGATAAAATTTAAATGAAATCTAAAAATTACTATCACAAATAAAATAACAATAACAAAAACAATAGTATTAAATAAATTTTAAGTAATAAAAATAAGTGTCAATATCATTCCATCAATCATCATTACTACTACTAAGAAAATTAGTGCATGGATTATGGGATTAAATTTTAAATATTATCCCCAATGCTGTGGATATCTAACCTATTAATTATCGTTACCACATAAGGCAAATCAACACATGGATTATGGGACCTGATTTTAAATTTAAAATTTCAAATATCATTTCCAATGTGCAACATTGAATAGATTTGACTGATGATGATATATCCTTCCATCTTCCCACGTCTATTCGACCACTCAAGCCTTCTCTTCCTTTACATTACTTTGTCCCTTCATTTTCTGCATTTTTTCTTGACATATTAAGTTTTCTTCTTTGATTTTTCTTTTTCTTCAAGTGAAGGGTTGGGTATTCATCTCTCTACTAACTATCGTATCCTTCTAAGTAACACCTTTCACATTCATTCTTTCTTTGTTGTTTTTTAGATTATTTTCTTTCTTGAACTGCTTTTCTCTTAATCCTGGTCAAGCTTTGTTTTTCCCCTTTAAATAGCATAGGATCACACTTTGAAGGGAAAAAAATTAGCCAAGTCAACCCTGCCAAATCAATGGTTTGCCTGGTTCAGGACATGTCACACCATCCTACTTCTGACACGACCTAAGGCTGGATCGGACAGGATACTAGGCCGATTCATCAGTTTTTAGTCTAACTTAGTCTGTCTGGTCTATTTTTGTAGATAGCTTTCACCAAAATTGACATTAACATCCTCAAGCTGCCATAAGATATTTGCACCACTTAAATTGACATTAGGTCATCTTCTTTCTTGTTTGTTATTGAAGTGATTCCATTGCAATCTAAATTCGTGTTTCCTATTGAGAAATCAATGATGCCCCATGAAGCACCACTTCTGATAGTAGGGAAGGTATAATGGGTCTAAGTCAAAGTTGCACCTTGGATAGGTCAGCCTATTATACATGTCCCACCTGAATAACATTCCAAGTCTCAGAATGTAATTTATCATCAACATCAAGACTGCACATAATTTGAGTAATGTCATTTCATACGCATCATACATCTCTATCTTATTAGTCCACAATTGCATCAATTCATGTATCAAAGGTTTGAGATAGATATCAATATCATTACTCAGTGCTTTCTTTCCTGAAATGATCATGAACAAAACAAAGGAGCTTTGTTTAATAACCATTAAGGGAGGCAAGTTGTATGGAACTAACATCACGGACCAAATACTATAACTAGTACTAAGGTTCCCAAATGGATTGAATCCATCAATGGCCAAAGCAAGATGAAGGTTTCTAGGAATAGCCACAAAATCTAAAAATTCAAAGTCGAACACTTTACATGCCTCCAAATGCAGTGCATGTGTTCACTTACCATCTGCATTAGTCTCAACACCATGCAATCTCATGTGCTAGAGCATTTTTTATGACAAACACAATTATTGTAGTCACAAAATTAGAGGAAAGGAAAGTATTTGAAAATATTTGCAAGTTTGTTCTTTCTATTCTTACTCTTTCATTTTGGCTTGTATCTTGAAGTATTCCACCCCTTACAGATGTCTCTAGTCATCTTGTCTCCCTAATAAAGCATGCAATCATTTTGGGGATGCATTAATTTTTGTGTATTTTAATTCCATTTTGTTAATTATCTTATTTGCTTCATAGAAAGAAGTAGGAATCTCTACCTTATAGAATGCATCAAGAAATAATTCTAAAAGTATTGACATCCCCTTATCAACAATGTCAAACAAGCACTTACTGTGATACAATTTTATCAAAAACAACAATTTAGATTATTTGCCACACCCAAGATATAGACTCTTGTCTACTTCAGCCATGAGGTCAAATTAATTTTTTTTAATAATATATTGTAATTCAATTAATACGAATTAAATAATTAAAGAAAAATAAATTATTATACCATCTACGAGTAGGTGCAGGAAAATGATTTTGACACAGTTGTTTGATGGATCATTTGTTGTGAACGACTATACATAGCTTGCCAAGAAATAGCCTAATAAACAAAAATACTATAAAATAATTTTGTGCAAATTTAACTTCATAATACTCTATTAAATAAAACTTAATATGCTCAAGTGATATCATGCATTGGACAAATTTGACCTAGTAAGTCGTCAGGACTTTGTCATGAACGTCATCTTCTAGCTCCAGCAGCAGCCTCATACCATCGCTGTTCTTGTTACAGTTCAAGCTTCCTCTCCTATTCTTCCACTTGTATCCCATTTTGGAGAGGGAGTAACCTTTATGAATGTCCCTCATAGAAAAGTTATCTTGTAACAAAAATAATTATATTAGTACACTATAAAAAAACATGAAATTACAGATGAAACTTTAGATTTACCATGGAATGGAGTTACTAACAGAATTTGTTCTTTCACTAAATTCACCGTTACAAATTGGGTTATCGACAGAATTTTCAACGAAATTTCCCATTGAAAATTCCGTTGGTAAATTAGCCACAGAAATTTTAGCTGGTAATTTTACCACAGAATATTCAAAAAATTCCATCACAAATTTTTTTTCTAATAAATAAGAATGCCACATGTCACCACCATCGAATGCCACCTCATCATTAGTGCACCACCACGTGCCACCTTCGTCGACTACCACCTCATCATTAGCCCCACATGTCACCTCCGTAGGTCTCCACCTCATCAGCCCCCAACACGTGTTCACCTCCATTGGTTGCCACATTCAGGCCTAAAGACCTCCACCTCGGCTATCAAATGTTGTCAGGCCTCGCCACGTGTCACCTCCACTGACCGCTATAACACCTTCCTTAACTTACTTCATTTCATATTAGAGACCGATTATTTAATGCCTTCCAATACTTAGAATTAGCTAACAAAGTGAAATTTTAAAACTTTGTAAAAGTTAATGTTCACTTGGCAAATTTCAGATTTTTTTTACCAACTTTGAAAATTTATAACTAATTATAGAAAAATCAAAATTGAGTGATTCATGTTTCTAAATGAAGCTTATCAAATTCCCTACATGGGAAAAATATCGATTTATCCAATTTCTTGACCAATTAATACAGTTTAATGCATGAATAAGCATTGTTCATTTGGTCATTTTTCAATTTTTCAGAATTTTCTGCTAACTTTGGACCATCATAACTTTTTGTACAAAACTCAAAATTTAGTAAACTTAGCTCATTTTAAATCTTGCCATGTGAACTATTTTTTCAGAAAAATTTCAAAGCAATTGGACTTCATTTACTATATTTCACTGTTACTTCAAATTGAGCATGTGGTAAGAGTGTTGGACCCTTTTTCTTATTTTATACATGCTTGTTCTTTACCTTTTCTTTGCACACAACTTAACTCCATAATTATTTAACATGCTTCATACAATTTCAAGATACTTAACTTAGTCAAGTCATAGTAGGAGTTCATCATAAGTATTCTCATAATTTAACATAATTCTCCATATACAAGTTTTTGCATTACAAGTATGCACTTCCTTTCAATTTGAGACCAAGTGTCTTCCTTCCTTGCTTGACATTACATGATCCTTGACCTAGAAGGTTATGTTTTTGGGGAGAATGAGATTCTTCGAATCTCAATAGCAAAAGTCACTAACACATACATTAACATGTACAATTATCATTTATTTTCTAGCTAGCTATGCATGAACAAATTATGATACACTTTGAAAACACTTTGCATATAGCCATGACATGTCATAAACACAACTTCACATGTTCACATGGCATATAAATAGCATGCAAAATACACCGCATGTTCACATAGCATATAAATAGCATGTATAGAATTGTTTTGTAACAATTATCTGATCTAAATCCTTCTCTTCTTTATTTTCTCTCTTAAAAACCTAAATTTTCAGTAGCTCAAATACACCACCATAACAAAAATTATACTATTTAAAAGGCAGAGAAGAGATCCTAGATCAATTCTATGGAAAAAATTAGACTTGAAACCACTTCTTACCTTGAATTCTTGCTTGAAATAATGGCTTCTCTTCTTCCTCCCAAAGTCCATGTCCTATCCTCTCTCACTTTGGAGTTCCTGGTTTGAAATATGGCAGAAATGGAAGGCCAGAATACTTAAAAAAAAAACTACACAAGACACTTAAAGCTTGTGAGGTCAATTTACACTGATAGAGTAACTTTATACTGATATTTTCTACCACTTGTCTATGATATTTTGTCTCTCCTTTTCTCTTGAAATATGACCCCTTACAAGTGGTAAATTCATGGCCTCTCAACTTTCTTTACAGAAACTTTAAGTTCCATAAAGTCACTTTATGGCACCGGAAATACTTTTTGGTAAACCCCTGATCACTTGACTGGTTTATGGTCATTAAAAATTTTCTAAATTCATCTGATACTCAAATGATTTTTTCTTTCTATTTTTCTTCTAGAATTTTCTTTAATTAATTTTTGAAGAAAATCTTAATTCAGGGTTTTTCTGACCTTTTTCTTTCCGTTCAGGAAACTATCTCTGATTTTCTTTTAAAAATAATTTTATCAATTATTACAATTTCCAAGCTATTTTTCCCAATTTTGAAATCAGATATAGGAGGCCTCTAGATATTTTAAATAATTATATTTAATTATTTATTTATCAAATATCCAAAATATTAAATAATCGTTAAAATTATCATAAAAGTTATTTTTATCATTCTGACATGAATCAGGTCTCAATTATTGATAAATGACGTTTTCTCTATCTTATGGGACCCTGTAAAATTTTATGGTATTTTGGTCAAAGCCCTTTGATTTTCTCAAATTTACCAAAATGCTATTGAATTCCATAAATGGCAATTTGGTCCCTCCAATTTCAAAATTTCCACTTTAGTTCCATTTTTAAAATGATACTTAGGCCTTGTTTAGTACATGGCATTAGAGGGTTGGGATTGGTATTGGCATTGGTGTAGTTTATTTAATATGTTTGGAATGAGGGCAAAGTATGGATTGCCACAATACCTTGTAGGAAGGATTAGAACAAACCACCTTCCCCTTAGTGTTGCTTTTTCAATATCTATCGCTGTCCATCAGTTTGGCTATCGCTCTCCGTCAGTTGCAGAATCACTCTTCCACATATCTATTCGGTAAATTCTGATTCTTACTGAGTTTGGACCTTGTGAATTCTGATTATCCCTCTCTATATATAAACATAGATCCAAAAATTTTATTAGGCGTCGGACCTTGTGAATCTCCCTCGATCAAACCCATCCTCACATTGATCTCAATTCGGCATTTTTCTACATGGATCTCAGTTTGGCATTTTTCTACCCCAATCTCCAGGTATGTTTCCAGTCTTAACTGAAAGGTTGCATGTATTGCAGGAATGTGGTGAAAAATTTGTCCTCTTTACTCCCGCTATCTTTCATCCTTTAAATGCCCTAAAATTTTTTATTTTGCTGTAAACCGTCCCTGTGGGCTTTTAAGGAGCGGGAGAAATTGTGGGCATAATGATTTGATATTGAAGGGGAAAAAAACATTTTCCCGCTCCAATCTCTAGGTGCTGGTTTCTTCGTTCATGGTGTATTGAAGGAAAAAACATTTTTTTAATATCCATTCCTCATATAAATATATAGGAAACTGTGTGTGCTTGAATTTATAAGGGGTATTATAGTCTTTTTACATTTTATGTGAGAGTTCAATGAGAACATCAAGGAAGGAGAGACGAAGGCTTTGATGAGGAGAATAGGCTATAAATTTCATTATAATATGTTTTTAGTTTATTGTAAGAGACATTATAACCTTTTTACAATTTATGACTAATTATGATTTATAATTAATTTGAATAATCCGTCCAAATATTACTCCGTACCAAACGTAATTTAAAAGCTCAGTGTCACTCCCACTCCCAATCAGAATCCTAATCTCAATCATAATTCTAGTCCATCAAAATTCAATGTTGCGTATCAAACGAAGCCTTAGATCCTTGAATTTTCAAAATGACACTTTAGTCTCTTACTTTTTCAAAATGACCATTTTACCCTTAATTTTTTCTATGTTTTGCAAAGTGGCATTCTTACTTTTTCATTCATATTCCGAACCTTTAATTAATCTTTAACTACTCGTTTAGCCTTTATATTGGAAACTTGGATATTAAAGCTAAAAATATTACACATGTATATATATTTATACATACACACATATAATATTATTAGAAACTAAAAATAAATTGAATGATAATTTTAATGTATGTGTTTATTATTTTATATATAATATATTATTGGTTGAACAATAATTTTTATATATTTATATGATTATTAATTTCATAATTTTTATTTTTTAAAAATATTGTTTTTAATATAAAATTTATTACAAATAAAGTAAATATTAAATTTTAACCTCAGAATTACATATGGAATTTACCACGAAAATTATAGATGAAAAATTCCGTGGCTAAAGATAGCCTGTATGAAATTAGCTACGGAAATTACCGACAGAACACTTCCATTGCTAAAAATAATTAGCGACAGAATTTGCCATTAAATCAGCCACATAATGTTTTTCCTTGGCTAATTTAGTTACAGAAAATTTTTGTTTGAAATTTTGACGCAAAAATTTTTGACTGATCATTAAAAAAGAGTAAAGGGTCCAATTCACCCCGGAAGTTTCTACTCAGGGGCGTTGGGTATTCAGAAGTTTTTTTTGGCTCAATTTTACTCCAGAAGTTTGCAAAACGTATCAGTTTTTCCCTGACCATTAGTCAACAATAACTTTGACCGTTAACTAACACGTGACACTCAATATTTAGTGCCACGTGGCGATAGGAGGCTTATTAGAGTGCCATGTGTCAGTTAACGGTCAAAGTTAACGTTGACTAATGCTCAGGGTAAAACTGATATGTTTTGCAAACTTCCGGGGTAAAATTGAGCTAAAAAAACTTTCGGATACCCAACGCTCCTGAGTGGAAACTTTCGAGGTAAATTTGACCCTTTACCAAAAAAAAAATTCTGTGGCCAATTTTTTTTTTCAGAAATTCAATGTTTTTTGTAGTGATATTTTATACACTAGTAAGAATAAGATATAATAAACAATTAATTGATTAAGTACCTTTATAGTATCCTCCTAAGCGCCATTCTTTACACCATTCCAGACCTTCTTCCATGTCTCGAGGTCATGTGAGATCGTACAAATAAACGACTTTCCTACATGGCTGCCATGTGAGATCATTTCATGGCACCACATTCATAGCTAGGTTCCTCCTCAGCAGGTGGTGGCTATCTTTGAACATGAGCTTCATCTTTCTCATAGTTCCACACATTTAAATAACAATATGAAATTACATAAAAAAATATTACACAGAAAAAGAAATAAGAATTACAATTTAACTTAGGCCTTGTTTGGTTCAAAGTAAAGGATGGGAGGTGGGGTTAATTAAATGTAGATGAGATTAGGTGATGGGAGATTATAAGTTTGTTTGGTTCAAAGGGAAATGAGGATAAATAAGATATTTTAATAATTATTGTTTGGTGTTTGTGCGTATATTTGGAAGTACGGTGATTGGGGAAAATCCGACGAACCAACAGTATATAACAGGGAAATACAGTGCGGTGCCTAACCCGGAATCGAATTGAAGAAAAAAGAAAAGAAGAATAGCTTAGCCTGTCCGTCTGTATTGAGTATGGAATCAGATATAAAGAGTACTCAGAGACAAGAAACACAATGGAAGCAATAAGAGAGTAAAGATTTTTCAGGATCTGAATCCCCCTTAGTTACAGACTAACGAAAATAAATAGATTGACCGTCGTCGGCTAGCCGTTGAACGGTTGCAATGTTGCTCCGGGAATCTTGGCTGCCTTGGTGCTAAATCCGTGGATCGCAACGGTTTGGTCCGACTTTCAAGGAGTTGTGGACCGAGGACGAACGTTGGTGTCACTAGATAGACGGTCACTGATGCTGGTCATAGGCGCAGGGCTCCTGGCAAGCCTTGGTCGCAGGGACAGTTGCTGGGCCGTGTCCTAGACCTACGCTGATAACTGGGCCGTCGTTGTCAATTGGGTCGTCGTGAACTGTTTGGGGTTGGCTGAGCCCAATGTCATTTTTTGGGCATACATTTGGTTTAGAAGGGGAGGTGAGGGGAGCAAATTTTAAGTTTATAGTTATATCTTTATTATTTTATGTATGCCCTTTTCTTTTATTCATAATATTTTTTCTTTTTTCTTTTGTTCATATTATTTATATTAAACCAGATATATATATAGTATAAAACGACACCAGAATGAGTGATGTTAAAATTACATGAGAACGAGAGAATGGAAAAAGAAGTGACAGAAAAAATGGGGAAAAAAATCTTGCTGGGACAAAGGTTGATGGTGCATGTGCAAAAGGCAGCAAGTAGTTCTTGACTTCCATTTGGTACCAGTCTCGTGGAATTACTGCGTGTGGATGGGAACCTGACACTAATAGCAGGAAGGGATTCAATTGAGGTTTCTTGTTTATGTAAAAAAAAAAAAAAAAGCCTGAACCAAACGGCAAAAATGCCTTAAGGTAGAAGGGCAACATTGGAATAATGAAAATATGCTATGGATAGTTTGGTCAAGATATCAAACAAAATTTCTCCCCTTCTAACCCCCCCCCCCCCCGTTTTTTTTTTTGGATGGAGAGGGAGCACAAAAGGATAAAAACCTGTCCCTCTCTCCTTTTTCATTTTTTCCAATAAAACATATATAACCCCACTGTAACCCTCCCCTCAAAAAATCCACAACCAAATAAGGCTTAACTCTAAACGTCCACTTTAAAACCTTTGGATTGGGCTTGCAGAAAAGCCAGGGAATACCTGATCCTTATCAATGTCTTGGTCCTTGAATCGCTTGGTATCCTGAAGGTTTGTGGGGATATCCTCAATGTCGAAACCACCCCCCCCCCAAGGGAGGCCGGGGGGCAGGTACATTGGCGCATTTCCAGTTCTATGCCCGTGATGACAATGCATCTACTATATTGTTAACATATACAATTTTCTCACAATCAAATTTCACTAATATTAATAACTTAGTAGAATATAAATAAATATATAACATAATATACAATAATAAATTAACATAAAAATATTACTATATTATCGAACGATTGAAAATTTTCCTCCGTCAATTTTTACTAAATTATTACATAATAAATTAACATAAAAAATGACATCCAAAGTCAAAACAATTATCAAACAACTGAAAATATTCGGGCAAAAAAAACTGAAAATATTAAAACTAAAAAATAAGATATATTAATTATATGCCAGACAGAAATTTCAATTAACCTATCTTTTAAAATAAATATTCAAAAAAATTTTAAAATTTAATAACTACCAAATAACGAAGTTTAATTCAAAATAAATTACAAACCAACCTGGAGTGTCCTGTTGAAACTGAAGTAGTAGAAAGCTTCTAGATCGAATTCCTCGTATGTTCGCATCTCTTATTGCCAAAAGTGATAAAATGAGGGGATGACATTGTTTATATAGATGCAAACTTAGTAGGGTTCTCTGGAAAACCATAACAAAAAGAGCCCTACATCACACCATGTAGCAGCCAAACTTTGTATTGGTTCTCCAACACTTAAGAAATCCCCGTGTTAAATGTGAAAAAATTGTAGCAGTTGTCTCAACATGTGTGGGCCAAATTTGTAGCGCTTGTCTTTGACCAACCGTTATAAAAATCCATAACAAAATTCCATCAGGCTGCAGATTTGTAACATTTCCGTCATAACCAATGCTAATGCATAGTTTGTTGTTGCGTCAGCGGTTTGTCTTGTACAATATATTGATCTCTAAATATTTCCCAGAAGTTTTGAGGCTAATTTGGATAAAAGGTTAATTAATGCTCATGATATCAGTAAACATTAATATTTTGAATCCGAGGTTCAATGAACCAAACGTGCAATTCTTGTTCACTGTATCTTATAAAATAACCTCAATTATAAAATGATTTTATATAGGGAGCGAGGCAGAGGAACAGTTTTGTCAAGGAGTAAGTGGTTACAACTGAGAGTAAAGGAAGCGACGAGGCAGGCCGGCGAGAAGAAGAAGAAAGGAAGAAAGGAAGGAGAAGAATAAGCCCAAAAATAACCAGGGAGACATGAGCTTAAGCTTAGTGACAGTGATTCTGGGAGGATCATTGCTGCTGGTGTACTTTGCTGTGAACGTGTTGTATCTGAAGCCAAGATCGAAGAGAGAAAAGCTTCGTAAGCAAGGGATCGATGGTCCTCTCCCTCACATAGTCTTCGGTAATATTCCAGAAATCAAATCGCTTCAAATTCAGGAGGTTCAATCTCTTTCTCTGCAGGAAGGAACTTCCCCTATTTCTCATCGCTGGCCCTTCACCATTTTCCCTCACTTGCAGAAATGGAGGAACCAATACGGTACGGTGATTCTTCTGTGTTAGGTTTTCGCAATGCTTTGATAGAGTCTGAGTCAAGTTGTTGTGATTTTGCGTGTTTCTCAATGTTAGGAACTACATTCTTCTTCAATTTCACTGGAGAATTACTTGCAGCAATCTTTTGGGGAATTTCGCCCTTAGTTTCCGAGAAAATCGGAAGATTGAAGTACTCCTAAACGAAAATTCAATTCTGCAGATTGGTTCACGGGAAAACGGAAGTCCAATATTTTCTAAGGCCTTAGTGTGTGTGTGTGTGTGTTTGTTAAACCGTTTCAGAGTCTGTAAATTGTAAAGGAACATGAAATCCAACCGTTTTCTTGAACAAAAATATTTGACAATCGGAGCCTCCAAAAATGGATATGAAATATCATCCTTGGTTACCTTTGTTCGTGTTCCAAATAATTGTTTTTATATTTTTTATAAGTATATTAAATTAAAAATATAGAATTTAATTATATTAAATTTAAAATTTATAAATAACATAAAAGGTTAATTTTATAACTATTTCCCTTTAGGATTGGGCTTGGTAGTGAAGGGTTATTAAATTATGTTTTATTCTGTTTTGCCCCTCTGTACCTTACCAGCCTGTCGCAATCTCGATTCAAAAGGAAAGAATCCACAGAAAAGAAACAAAGAGAAGTGACTTTTTT